>PNEQ01065998.1:0-52813 GCA_003012365.1 Medauroidea extradentata | reverse complement strand
TTTCCCCCTTATTTTTAGTTTAATATTTGTCTGTTTTACTCAAAATATTGCCATTTTAGAAATTATTTGTTCAATGTAATGTTACAATTATACTTTAAAACCTTGTAATGCTTACAATCATAAGTTTAATGCAATTCTTTTGTAATAATATTGTAATATTCATAATTAATATTTGTTCATTAGTGTGAATAGTTTCAACAACGTACCAATTGTAAACCAGCCTGAGGCTGAATTTGTACGTTATAAAATAAATAAATAAATCGCAATTTATGTCTAAAATAAAAAAAATATCTGGCACAAATATAAAAATAAAAAAAGACGTTGAAAACTGAGATGAACCGCGCCCTTAACCTGCTAATACCTGTTTATTAAGTACTATCGGCATATTACGACAGCGAGACTAGAAAAGTTAGACTTGTGACAGAGATGATCAAATATAGTATGCTATCTCGGGCTTCGTACGTACAGTTTGCTCGTTTCGATTTCAAAAAAACTAAAACAAATGCAATACATCGTTATTGTTTGGTTGGTCAACTATACTTACAAGTAAATGTATGCAGTGGAAATAAAAAAAACACCGAAATACATTTTGAACACACCACCACAAACAGCATTTCAATTTAAGTCACAAAATAAAATGAAATCAGTCAAAACTTTTTTTAACCTTCATTAAATCCTATAAAAATAATGCCCCAAAAATTTTAACTTAATGATTGAAAGAATTGCAATTTGTCGAAAACTTCAACATTGACGTTATAGTTGAATAATCCTATATTCTAAAATATTCCCACTAATGTACATTTGATCTAAATTAATGTAGGTTGCATATTTGGCATTACATAGCTTTCTATAAGTAATGTAACACTATTTTACACGGATATGTTTGAAGGCTCATTAAAAAACTGTAGTTAATAAAAATCAATAACACCAAAATTTTACAATTTAAAAACTAAATGTACTTAAAAATAAAACTATAAACACTTGGTCCTAATCACACAATTCCAGAAAGAGACAGTCACCAATTTAATGTAATATCTTACTCTAATTAGAGCTAGTAACATTGTAAGACAAAACCTTTATTTCAAATTAAATTTCGTGGAAAAATGCATTAAAAGTAAAACTGTGCAAAAATGCAAATTTCTGGTTCGTTGCAAAACACATTTCAGTTAGGTAAGCACGATAATCTTCTTAGAACTAAGATGAATCTCACAGGCGATGTATAGTATATGAAACAGTGTGCCAACGACTTGAGTATTCATTACGTTATTAATTATTAATTTCAATTTTAATTTCGTAATGAAAATTCGGTCGCCGCAACGCCAGATCGTTGAAAACTCCCGTCTTTTTAAAAATCATTAGCATTTGGCAATGTTTTCGGCAGCACTGTAGAGACGAATGGGCACACACAGGATCTACAGCCTGCCCCCGGGCAGCGTCAGCCTGGTAAATAGCCTAGCTATTATTTCACTGCTGATGGGGAGAAAGAATGACTGACAGGAGCTCCGGAGGAATTGGAGGAAGGAGGAGGGAGAGAACTGAAGACCCGGAGCTGATCGATTAATCCCCATTCCTTTTCTCCGGATGGATAATTGCTCCGAAAACAATTGCTCTTCTCCGCGCCGAAAAATATCACGGCGAGGAAATTCCTACAATGCTTCGTCTTTGCCGGTTACATTTCATTCTGCAAGGGAAAATAATCCTGCCGTGAGGTGGAAGAGACAACTAACACCCAACTTGTACTTTTGAAGATGTGTGTGTGTATATGTATGTGTGTATGTGTGTGTGTGCGTGCGTGCGCGAGATTAGACGCTGGCCTGTGGAATGTTGGTGCTTCCAAAGATTTGTGAAATTCAACTGAAATACTGTATACCTTTGCATTAAATAAAATGAAGATTCCATCCCTGGAGAGTTTTTGAAAAATTCTTACCTTATTGCTAGTTACTGTTTCACAATTTTTCCAGAATAACTATTATAAGTCAGATTTATTTTGAAATATGATAATATGGGTTTATCTATACAATAACATGCATTATGCACATAATAAACCAGTAAAGCAAAACTATGCTACACTTAGATAATATAAAATTGAAGATAATGATTTTTCGTCGCCTGTTAGTAACAACTGGGAACAGATATACCTTAAACATACAGTGATACAAAGTAAAAAAAAAAAAAAAACCCACAATATTCAAAGAGCATTTGCCTGGACCGATTTCTGTATAAAAAAAAAAAACTTGGAAAACCGAAATCAGAATGACGAGCCAGGAATCGAACCCGAGTTCTAAATTCGGGGCGAGCATTTAACCACTAATTGACCTTTCTTTGTAGTGAATTACATTGCACATTGTACAATAAGGGAAGAAGAGAACGAAATGAGGTTGGAATATTTCCAAGAGATCGACGATACGTTATATGACAAGGAATTAAAACTCAAACATTAGCCAACATATTCAGATATATACAAGAAAACACATACTATGTAAACGAACAATTCGCTTCAGAAGTCATAAAATTTAATACATGGCAGGAACTTCACGACAGAACATATTCAAGTAAAAATGAACGTATTGAGTTTTGCTCATTCAACACATGTACTAAAAATTAAATGGATTTAAATTACATTTATTAATAAGAGTGACATTAATTTATTCCGCACAGATGGTGGAGAGCTTGATTGAAGAAAACGTTTCAGTGAATTTCATCCTTACAATAAAGCCCAAAGCTGTTACGAATGGAGGAGGAAATTAAACGGTTTGAGGAGGTATGTTATTCGGTATAGCGGGTATAGTTGTGAATAACAATTAACTAACTGCGCCCGTTATATCAACAAATAGAAAGAGCGCTGGAAAGAAAATGCTTCGAAATCAGGTCTTGAATGTTATTTCATTTTCCAAAAAAAAAAAAAAAAACAACAACAACAACGATCCAGAGCACACCGAGGGCCGATTGCACCAAATAACAAATAAAAGTTAAAACTTGATGTAACTAAACTCCATATAAATTTAAAATTCCAATTTAAACCCCGATTTAAAACCCAGTGTAACCATTTATGTTCCACCTGACATTTTGCAGATAGCTAACCTCACATAGTTAATCAGGAATTAACTTTCAGCTACTTGTAAAAACACGTTTACAAGGCAGTGGCAATGCTATTTTGTTTGGTTGTGGCTTAAGTAATTTGTTGATTGTTCATGTTTTAAAAATATTAACTAGTGTACTTAGTATCACAACATTATTTCCGATTAAATTAATATTTCTCATGTCAAAAGCAGTAAATTAAAATTTTATCAGTAATTGAAAGTTATTGTGTTAATATTTATTGTATAATATGTCATAATTTAATTCTATAAACATAATAATTGAGTGAAGAAATTTAACGTAGTAACAATAAATTATTAATGAAATTTATGGACATTTTATGTACACAAAGTACTATTTTGTAAACGAGAGAAAAATAATTAGAAAATAATTGCCACGATATAACAATTTAAAGTCGTTTAATATGTTGGTGACATATATTTCACCTGTAATATCAGTTCAGCATACCTTGAACTTGACGAGTGGCGAACTAAACAACAGTTACCACTAAACAACAGAAAACTCGTCCACAATTCATGGACATAATCTGACGACTGAAACATCTACGCATTATTGGACAAAGAGAAAAAAAATGCACAAAACGTAATGCGTTCATTTCTTCAAGAATAGTTTGTTCAAGATACACTTGGAAAGTGATTTGTAGTTAAGGGCACAGCCTACATAAATTTTAACGTCATATTTCAATTTTTATATTTGTACCAGACATTTTTTTATTAATAAATTGTGACTAAATTTTGCTCTAACGAATTTTTTTCCATCTCTCATAGTTTTTGGGAAATCACTCGTAAAACGCCAAAATTTACATTTTACGGTTTTATGTACGCCACTAAAACTAAACTGACATACCAAACTGAAATATTTACAGCGAATAACGACGCTGTAGGCTACAACGTCTCCCACATAAAAACAAAAAATAATTTTTGTGATTTAAAAAAATACTTTTTTTTTTTCATATAGAAGACGCAGTAGCCTAACAAAACAATGAGAGATAAAAAAAATTTTATAAGAGCAAAATTTAGACGTAATTCATATCTAAAATAAGAATAAAATATCTGGTACAAATATAAGAATGAAAAGATGACGTTAAAAATTTATGTAGGCCGCGCACAGGATCCGCCTTCACTTCAGTGAATTTAGACAGTTAAATGGGTTGAACGTGTTTAAAATGAAAGTCCACATTTTTGCATCTAAAATACCTGAGATGCACATTCCACTGTTCGTACAGTGTATCGTGACTGGCATTACTAAATTGTTAACAGAAACGGCCCAAAGAACTAAAAATTTACTTCAAGTTAACGTAACAGAATATACAACATGATACAAAAAAAATAGGCATGAGCATACCAAGAAATATTTTTCGAATGAGTTTTGAGCTGTCATCTTGCAGCCTATATTAATAATTATCAGTGTTTGACGGTCCTCGATGTTCTCCATAACAAGTCTCATTATTACTGTTTTTACATACGTGTTTATATGAAACAGTACAGAACTTTTCAGAGATATAAAAAAACTTAAATGAATCGTAGGAGGAGGGGGGGGAGGTTGAAAGTCCAAACCCCCAACCCGCCTCACCACTTGGGTACGTCTATTGACAGAGGCGGGAGTCATTTTTTCTGCACACGAATGTACGACCCTGACCCGTTTCTTGAGGTGGAAAAGGAGGGGAAAAGGGGGGGGGGGGCGAAACTGCAGCAATATCGTGCTGGCGACCGACAGCTCTGTGTGTGTGTGTGTGTGTGTGTGTGAGTGTGACACGAGATGAACACGCCACTCGTGGCAATAATTGGAAGTTCTCGCAAGGGGAGAGAGGATGGAGGCTGAGAGATGCTCCAGGGAAAATCACCAGCGCCCCCCTCCAACCAGGAGGGATATGGGGCGAAGAGCTGCTCGCCAACTGGTCGCGACTGATGGGTGGGGTGACAGACAGCAGCGGGCGCGATATACCAGTTCGAATTGGGTCAAACATGTTTAACGAGCAATCAAGCCAGGCCCTCCATGGCCGTATTAAGCACGTATTTCACACAACACAGCCCGAGAAGGAAGTGGCGAAGATACGAACCACAAGAATGCACACGAAGTTTCGAAGCATTCTGAGCAAGAGATCAAGCGACTGCTGAGGAGGGCCTGGGGGGGGAGGGGCACGGAAACGTCTCTAGCGTAGGCCACCTTTATGAAAGTAGCAGTAAGAATATCACGATAACAGTAATGACTAACATGCACAAGAACTCTCATAGACGCATTTTTAAAATGTGCAATAACATATGTATATGGTAGTAGCAAAAAAAAAGAAGTTTGTTTTGAATACAAGCAAATTCGAGATTAGCCTGCAAACGCGGCGAATACATTATAGGCCTAATTTCTGTTTCTCAGTATTAGAATACTGTACTAACGGTAATAATAATAATAATAATAATAATAATAATAATAATAAATTACATATTTATGGATTTCCATTGCAGTCAGGCACGCATTTGTGTTTGGGGGGGGGGGGGGGGGGGGTTCTGCGAATGTGTAAACTGTGTATAAAATAAAATATCACACGCAGCAGTCTACTACGCTAACCAGAAACAGTTTCAAACGGGGTCCCAGGCTTTTCGCTGATCTTGACATCATCCGTTGGCGACTTCTGGGATTTGAGCCGCGCCAGCTGATTTCTTGTGAAGGAAATAAATCTCGGATGAATCGAAAAATTAGAATCATGAAAATTAATAACCCATTTTTAAAAGAAATGCAATTGTATTTTGGCAACTCCAGACCAGGGTTTTACATGGAGCCAAGAATGTTGCTGACCCAATGCTCGTCGAAATGAAATCTGGTAGTCCAGTTCCTAAAAAATGCGGCGAGTCATCTTTTCCGATGTCGTAGATTCATCCATCGTCTACACTGAATATTTGATGTAACCACCGTCGAACGATTTACTCCAAACGCAAGCTATGGAAAGTTATTTTCTGTTGGGGCTCTCACCGTGCCAACTTGCAACTCTAGCCAGCTGTGTTTTCAACCAAGAACTCGCCTTGAGATAGCTCGCACGCCCGCGACTTAATTAACCCGAGCCGCCTCGCGCAGTTTCGAACAGAAAGGGCAACAGGTGAATAGCGTCCACGAAACACCAACCTTCTGGCGAGCTGCCAACTGTCTGCGGGCAGCAAGCAATATCTCTACGGTACATTCCTAGACGGTACGTCTTGGCTGGTCTCCATGATCAAAGTTTCCCTTACCTTCTGAACACTACACAAGCCAGAGCCACATATTCAGAAGTTAGTTTACAAGCTACAAAGCCTACAGTCCTGTCACTCGTGTAACACGAACGTTCATTCAGGCGGCTGCCTACCGCGCACTTCAAAAGCATCAAATACACAGGGGAATACTTTTTTTTACAAAAACTATGCCGCCGTGCGAGTAGATAAAATACTTCGGGAAAGTACAGAGTGTCACTGTTAAATAACAATGCTCATTAAAAAAACCTTCATAAGCCCTCCAACATACCTAAACACATCCTTCTCAAACTGCCATACTTTAAATTTGTACTAATTAGCGTTAAACGAACCTCAGAAACATGTCTTAAGAGTGCGTGGTAGATAAATAAACGCTGAAAACATCAATTGATTTCTACACTTTTTTCGAAGCCAATATGGATAAAATACTCAATGAAAATCCTAGATAATGGTATTTTCCAACTTTATGAGTAAATATTTATCCAGAATTACTAATTCGTTACGCGTGATCTCCTGCGCCGCAGTTAAATGCACGAGGTTCCGGCGTCAGAGATTGTGCCTCAGAAGTTCGTAATACTGGAAACTATTTTGTTTAAAACTTTGGCTAAAATTATTCTCTAAAATTGCTATTGTTTAATTTTCGCAAATTGGCTTCAAGAAACATACAGGTATAGATTAACGTTTTTAGCATTTAATTATGTACCACGCCCTTAAGTCCCATAGTAAAAATGGATCGGTGGGATCGGCCAAGTTAGGCTGCACCCTTATAGTGCTATAGTGTGAGTGTGCGAAGGGATTTTGGTGATGAGATGACGTGAGTATGAAGCATGTCGGAATGAAAGGGCAAATGGAACGGGGATCCCCAGAAGATCCGCTGACCTATGGCATCGTCAGGCAGGATTCTCATGTCCGGGTCGATGCCACCAGAAATTGAACCCTGATCACACTGTTGGAAAGCGAACGCTCTAGCCGTTGTGCTAACCACGTTAAAATTGACACAAAATCGACCTTAATTTGGCAAACTATTAGAACATCGTTTTGGATCATGGCAGGCTCGTTAGTAATTCATCTTCAAATATCTTCATATCCAGCAGCGCCGAAGTTTTATGGCATACAAGAGTGGTCGTCCCTGTGATTTTAATAATGGCAGAAGGCTTGAAAGAGCATTTTCTGTGGGATGACAGATCCTGGTAACATAAAACAATGTTATGTGTTTTGTATTTTTATCTCATATGGTTTCCGATTTTTTTTTTTCGAAAAAAAAAAAATTAAACGTTAAAATTTCAATTTTCAAATGCTTACTGCTCCCTTTATATTCCATTTTTGCAATACGTGCTCATTTTTTCTACTTCATTTTTCATAACGTTCAATATGCCGAAGTTTGTCTGTCGAATTTAGATACACCCTGTGTGTATGTGTGTATGTATATGAGTGTGTACCTTGGAGAGATAAGACACTATGTCCACTTGTCAAAATGAACTTTTTACGGTTGACGTGACCACAGTTTTAAGTACTTTGTAGTGCATAAAAAGTCAGTATTGTGTCAAAAAACAGGATTTTTGTGACATAGTGTCTCATGAGATTTTTAAATGTTTGTTGCAATGGGAGTTTACAATTATAATTTATTGATTTGTGTACATATACCATCGCTCATGTCTTGCTGATCAAACTTGTGTTGAATGACATAGTACAAGAAAGAAAAAGAAAAAAATATGAAAAACAAAAAAAAAAAAAAAAAAAAAAAAAAAAAAAAAAAAAAAAAAAAAAAAAATACAGAGGAATGCTGTCAGTTTTTTTTATATTTTTTAAATTAATTATTGTATTAGACAATAACGAATTCTAGAGACAGAATTCCGTCGGATATAGAAACAACACTCCATACACAAATACAGAATCAGATTCCCAATGTGAAAAAAAAAAAAATGGAAATAGACAAAAACACTGAACAGTGGCAAACAAAATACAATAGACAACAAAAGTTAAAAACAACGAAAAATTCCAATGTTTCGGTAATTGCGATCTACTTCCGTCTTCAGCCTAAGACACAGCTGATCAGAACACCTAGATGCGAATGAAGTTCGCTAGAAAATTGGGGTTTATATAGTCTGGATGGTCACTAACCTGCTCGGCCAATGGTGGCAAAGCATGTTTGGTTGACTGGGCTCTCAGCCAATGAGAGGCAAGGACTCTCCTGACTGGCTGAGCACCTTGTAGGAATGTTGGCTGGTGTTCTGCCCAGACTGTTAAACATGTAGGTCTGTTACATGTTATTGGGGATAAGTGTTCCTCCTTGTATGCAGCCCTAGCTATGTCACAACCCACGAGCCGCGCCTGCATGTCTGCCCAATCCTCCCCTGCCCCGATGCATGCCCCCTTGCATGAACTCCCTCCCTTGCAGGCGTATGAGGCTCGGCCCTGAGATGCACTTAGGTCCCGCACATAGATTAGGGTAGGTTAGGAAAATTGTCCACTAACAGTACCCAAGTCCGTATGCTATTTTTATACAGGATGCATCAAAAACTATCTTTCAGTTTCGATGTACGTAGTAATGACACAGCACTAAATAAATAAAATACTGTAGTCGAAAACAGACTCACATTGTGCTACTATCTCCTCCCACGTATAAAGATCAAGGCTGAGGAATTTTATCAAATTTGTTGTCTACATCCTCTAAATCTTTGTTCAAGCGGACTGTGCAAGCTGTGGAAAAGTCTGCCGCTATAATACGTGTTCTTCATGAATGTATAACAGTTTATTAATGACAACTAACAATACAATGTTCATAACCGGTTTGATACAATCATATGACAGGTCAGCGCTTCGAACCACGTGAGTCCATTACGAAGCCAGACTTTTCTCACGATATGCACAGCGTTGTTTACAACAGGAAGAGATCTAATCTATATTGATTGGAGCTAACATACATTTATACAAAACAAGTATTAAAACTATTAGCACTTTTTTTTAAACTAGCACTATCGCTTTACAAGTGTCCAACTACTTTCATAAAGCAAAATTTCAAACTTACAAATTCACACAAAACCCGCGAGGCCTACGTAATGACCTGCACGAAAATAAAACTACGTGCAAATTTAACCTGTTAAAAATCAAACCGTACTCCTACGAACTTTTCAGGCAAACAATTCTTTTAATACTATGTACCTGCAGCAAAGCTAACTAAGCACACAAAATCTTATAATTTGTTGAATTATTTTTAAAGTGGCCATTGAGCTGAGATTAAATTTAGCCTATAGCCATTCGTTCGGCAGCAGAAGTAAAATGGAAACTGTGCAAAATTAAATACTAAATAACTTTAGCACTTCAAAATAATTATTGATCATTTCTGACATTCAGAAAACGTAAATACTTGAAATATATAATTCTGTAGTACTATTACATATTAACATACGCGCCTTTATATAAATAAAACATAATATAACACAGCTACTCACATCATATATTTATGATGATGGCCTCGTGTATTTGTGACATAGACTTAATTAATACTTAAGAGTGCGTGGTAGATAAATAAACACTGAACACATCAACTGGTTTCTACGATTTTTTCGAAGCCGATATGGATAAAATACTCAATGACAATCCTAGATAATGTTATTTGCCAACTTTATGAGTAAATATTTATCCAGAATTACTAATTCGTTACGCGTGATCTCTTGCACCGCAGTTAAATGCACTAGATCCCGGCGTCAGAGATTGTGTCTCAGAAGTTCGTAACACTGGAAACAATTTCGTTTAAAACGTTGGCTAAAACTATTGTCTAGGATTACTATTGTTTAATTTTCGCAAATTTGGGTGCAAGATACATACAGTTATAGATTAATGCTTTTAGCGTTGAATTATGTACCACGCCCTCTTAAAGAGAACGTCAAGAAATTAGCAAAAAAAAAAAAAAAAAAACAAGACCTACAAGAAAACCGGTGCCAAAATTAAACACAAAATATTCTTTGGAAAAAATTTTGTTAAGATACTAGTTTCCGAGAATAAGTCCACAAAAATAATTATTTCACTGTGGGCGCAGCGCGTTACAATGCTGTCATACTGTCGGATATTTTAAAAGAAATATTTGAAGTTTACTCCGCGCTCGGCAATACACTTACCAGCACGTCGTATGTATGTTGCATGCGTTGAGCGTATCACAGAGACGTTAGCATGGTAACTGCATGTAACCATACGATTACGTCTTCTGTCTATTTTAGAGAGTCGTCTGGTGGGTGCATTGGTGACTTTAGTAGTAGTAGTAGTAATAATAATAATAATAATAATAATAATAATAATACATAAAACGTCTTTATTTGGCGCAATTAAGGTAATATTGCCTACTCTACCTCTTAGATTTCACACACAAATAAAACAATTGATATAATTTAAAAAAATAATACTGACACGAGAATAATATTTATACTAAATAAATGTAGAAAGAAAATACAAACACACCAAAAAAAAAACATGTTACATCAAACAATGTACAGGCAGGCACTCAAACACACTTGAGTATTATTACGTAGCCTAATAAATAAATTAAACATGTTCTACAGAAAACATTTACACCGATGTATTCCAAGTATTACGCTATATATCAAAACAAAACACTACATAAACCATTTATGAAAACATACCATAGAATAAACCACGCTGCAGGCCCTCTACGTCCAATCCGAGTGCTAGGATAAGCATCAGTCGCAGTCAGCGGACGTACGCTACATAGGTGTAGGTAGGTCTGTGTATATGGGATGTAAATGGTAAAGTGAGCGCTTTTTGAAAACAGACTTGTTAAAGAACAGGAATTAACTTCCGAGTACGGTAAAATCCGAACTGCTTGTTTATTACTTGCACTGGCGTGTTAATATAAACAAGCCCACGATAATACACAAGCTGGGTAAAAGTATAAAGTAACCAGAGCTTCACAAGTGTTCACTTACTGTGAACAAAATACCAGGTCTTCACGTCTCTTATAACAAAGCCGTCATAGACTGTACAAGGAGCTCACGCTCTGCACTATGCAGAGCTTCCGCTGACCAGTTATTTTTCGAAAAATGCTAGACGTAAGGGAGTTACACGCGTGTACACACTTTTCAGATCCTTCTTTAAACTTATTTCCCCGCGCGCAAAAATGGGTGTTCTTTCGGTACTTTTTAGGCATGATAATCTCGCTTCAGAATATTTAGATAAGGTATAGATGGGTACAACACACCTTCATCGCAAATATTACATCATAAAACGACGGTCACCAATTAAAGTCTCATGAAGACGAGTTATCGGCGAGAAGAATGCACGCCAATTCTTGAAATTGCGTCTAGAGGCTAGCGTGAGCCAGATGCCCTTAATTCTGTATCTCATAGACTCGTCCGCGTAAAATTCATCCACCAAGGCGGCCTCCTTAATGCCCCATTCCAACACTCGTTTCTAATTATTTTTGACAAAGATACGACTACTGTACAAATATCTGAGCACCATAAAACAGAAACCAACTTCTTCCGGCGTACAGGCAATGAGGTATTCTCAAACAAACCGGCGAAGTTTCAGCATCTCATCTCTGGTAGCAGTTAACGTATAAGTTTATCCCCAGTAACACCAACCACATTGAAACAGGAATTTTTCCGGGGGAGGACCCTGGACAACCTACTTCATGACGTGTGATCGACGTCCCCTTACAGACTTGTGAAAATTCTCAAGTTGGTATCCTCCCCCGAACAGAAGTCCTTGCTACGCCCCTGGTGCAGCAAACAGGCAAGTGGACAGCATGACGTCCATTACCAGCGGCTACTCGGCCTGCGTTCCAGAGCGGCAGATGTGCTGGTGCACGCATGACTCACGACGCGTTACACATTCCACGGGACAGTGCGTCACTTGAACTTGTAGCACGAGGATTACTGCGGCCAAATAGTTGGTGCTCTAGCTACCAACACCCACACCCATGTCAAAACTTCTGGTGAGAATCCAGGCAGCATCTTCCCCCTTTTTCTCTCCATGCCGCTCTTCCTCTCTCTCCTATAAAAAATAGATGCTATTCCTGGCCCTACCGGCGACGGCGCTAGAAATTCCACGCGACGACGACGGCGGGAATGAAAAATAATAAGAAGTGACGGGATAAACAATATCAATTAAGGCTGACACGACACTCCCAGCCGTCGTCTGCAGCGGTTTTTTCCCTTTTCAGGATGAGAATTAGGTGATGATGTTCACGAAAGAGTCTGATCAAAATACTTGGAGAGTCTTCAGCCTTGACCGCACTGTAAGAGTGCCGAAAGTTTAGTTTAGGAAACCCAGAATACTAAGGTCTGGGCATAGTATTTACACCACAATGCGAAACTGCAATTTCGGAAACTTGTGATTCGTCAAAGTGAAATGGTGGAAAACAGCACTAGTCAATACATTTACAAGCTATATTTTAAACCTTTTCTTTTATTTAAAAAAAAAAAAAATGGAATGTAAGGAAAAATCAAGAATTTATTAATTTGTTATTGTAACACATAAAATTACTTTGTTGGCAAAAAAATAATATTTACTAACGTTCTCTTCAGTGACGATAAAAAAAATGTAATTTACAGTTAACGAAGGGAGGCGATAACCTGTAGATGTTTTACGATTTAAAAAATGTTTTATATACTTGATCGCTATAGTACTCGCCACTTCTGAAACCCCATTTTCGCTTACCTGTTTATACTGCACACGAAACTGTACGAGTTCGATTACCAACAGAGTCGTACCGAACGATGCCGTTGGCGGATTATCTCACAGAGCCCCTGTTTTCCCCGCCCTTAATTTCGACGCTGCTCCACACTCACCTCACATCAACCCTCATTAAATGTGACAGGGAATCTGCGCAGACAGCCTATGCAAATTATGCATACATTGCATACAACTTTTTTATCATCTGGATTTTCAAACATTTGAAGATGGTGGTTTATTGAGAAATGAGACCTGTGTAACAAAAATTGTTCTCTTGTTGCAACTGTCTAGGACATACCATTTATGCTTAAAACACACATGAATAATTCGCGCAGACATACAGAGCCTCGAGGATAGGCAACCTTGCAAACATCCATGTGAAGTGTTCAGCATACAGACAATGGTGGACATTCACTCTAATACAACAAGTACAATACTGTTAAAGTCGCAGATCAGTTTGTTGCTAGTATTCTGCGTACATATCGTAGTAGTTGTGAACGAAAATGGTAGGTCCGAGGCAGCTGAGGTGCTCCGAAACCATGTTTCAAAGCATAATGTCCACAAAACAAAAACAGGGAATCAGTTTCAGACGTATCTTTCTGCTGACACGCTGCAGTAGTGCTCATCAGCTGTCGGTACTGCGTGTGCTTGAGGAAACACGCCAATGCACGTTGCGACTGTCACGCAGGATGGGGAAGGGGTTAGTTATCTAATCACCGGCGTTAAACCACCGCACGCTACGTATTAACTTTTCACACGGACAAACTGTGCTACAAGAACTATTTACGTGCACTGTCACACTACCTTCCAGAGAATACACGATACTTAAGAGGCACGGGGTCGCGATGGTCGAGAGGTCAGACCATCCGCCTCCCACCAAAGCGATCCGGGTTCGATTCCCGGCGGGGTCGGTCCCCGGATTTTCGCATGTGGGAAACGTGCCGGACGATGCCCTTTCATGTCGGCGTCTCTCCATACTCACCTCATGTCACCCCTCACCTGCGCTTAAGAGTGCGTAGTAGATAAATAAACGCTGAACACATCAATTGATTCCTACGCTTTTTTCGAAGCCAATATGGATAAAATACTCAATGACAATCCTAGATAATGGTAATAGCCAACTTTATGAGTAAATATTTATCCAGAATTACTAATTCGTTACGCGTGATCTATTGCGCCGCAGTTAAATGCACGAGATCCCGGCGTCAGAGCTTGTGCCTCAGAAGTTCGTAACATTGGAAACAATTTTGTTTAAAACGTTGGCTAAAACTATTTTCTAGGACTGCTATTGTTTAATTTTCGTAAATTGGCTTCAAGAAACCTACTGTTATAGATTAATGCTTTTAGCGTTCCTCTTTAAGACATCGATGTTGAGCGCTGACCAAAATCTGAGGCACGATTATTTCGCGAATTCATCTGGTTGCAGCCAAGACTTCTAAGTCTTATGCACGCTCTGGTCAAGTTCGAATATGCATTGGCTTAACTGTACAAACGGGTGGCACATGACATTCCCGCGCATTATTTTGTTACACATGACTGGTTTGAAGTCGTCAAAGTTGTGTCGAAACAGCTGTCGTCTAATCACGGGAGCGAAAGTGAGGTATACGTTCTTGACGTCCAACCTGACCTAGAATCAATACGCGAAATACTCGTGCCTCTAACAACACTCAATCACAAGCTATCTTGGACTACAAGTTTTTATTAATCCGGCGTCACCTAGCACGCTCTTCAAATAAGTTGTAATGTGCGGAAAAACACTTTTTTTTTGTTACGAAGCCATTCGACGTGGGTCCACTGTGCCACTGTAGGAAAAGAATACATAATGATACTAATCACGCTCATTAAAACACTGTTTCGAGCGAGCGAGAGATTTTAGTCAAGCGCTGGTGAGGGGTGAAATGATGTGACTATGGATCAGCGCCGGAATGAAGGGGCGGGGTAAACGGGAGATCTCCGAGAAAACCACAGGAGGGGTGGACGGAGCAGAGAGCGTGACACGTTCCAGGAAAACATGTCGTACTTCAAAATGTACTAACCAGATGTATGTTTAACTTAGAAACGTGCACTAAATTTGGTACAGACTTTCCAGCATTGGCATTACCGAGAGAGAGAGAGAGAGAGAGAGAGAGAGAGAGAGAGAGAGAGAGAGAGAGAGAGAGAGAGAGAGAGAGAGAGAGAGAGAGTCTCGCTTTCTCCAAGGACGATGTACTCTCGAGTTTGCAAGCAACGATGCAAGGTAACAAATGTGTAAATTTTATTAATACACAACATATAAACACCTCAAACCTGTTTGTAGTCAATTCAAATAATAATTTTAGACTTACCAGCGTCGCATTTCAAGAAGCGAATAACTGTTTATAGGCGATGTCGTAATTTTGTATTCTGTGTATTTAAACGTATATTACGGCAAAAAAAGCTTACTCAAATTCTCGCCATAATTAACTGTTCATAAGAAATAATTACTTATGCATAAATACTGTAATATTTGTAATATGTGTCGCACATTTCTTCAATAACCTGAAACCATAGTTATAATTAAAATGGCGTGCGTCAGAGAGAACGAGAGAGTGCAACGAGTGAACAGTTTCGTTCCCTCGCTGTACTCTCGCTCTTTCGCACTCTCGCCAACCGCGACGACCAGTGAGCACTCTCTCTGACGTCAATATGACGTGATCGCGAGTGAGAGTGCGAGAGAGCACACACTGATTGAATTGAGACACGGCCTAAGTCTATCGCGCAAAACCACTCAAAGAAAGCGGCGCCCTTAAAAGCGTATTAGTTAAATGTTTTCATAGAAGGCCCACAACTTGTTGCACGGGTTGTACCTCTAGTGGTAATAACCCGTGCCAAGGATTGAACACCGTTGGTAGCCAGGCTAAAGGTCGTGTCTCAATTTAAAGAGCACTAACAGCACCACAGCGCGCTCGTTTGTATTCTTTAGAAAAGAGAAAGCTTTCCCATGTTCCTTCGAAATAGAGCATTTACGCTCCACGGTAAACAAATAAAAGGCATGAAGCGAGAAGACACAAATACCTGAAAAATAACAGGCCCTGTAAAAAAAGTTTACAAACGAGCGGAAAACATGTTAAATTACAGACACTTGGACTTACGGGGGGGGGGGGGACAGCTTCGGTTGGGTAAGAGAACTAACGAAACGAACTTCCCATTGCTCCTAAATGTAGAACAATAACATAAGCCCAGTAAATGTTAAAACTCACTTGAATAGTACGTGTCTGCAATTCCACGACGAAACTACGGAAATACCAGAAACGGAGGCATTTCTTTTTTGGTGACAGCTGATCGGAGCGATCCTAACACTGTAAGTACTGACACTAATTGCGCTTATTGTAAAATTGTAAAAAATAAAAATTGCGACAGTTACTAATGAAATATTTTAAACAATTGACTTTATGACTAAGATTTGTTAATTTGATGTTTTGATAAAATGAAATCTACAAAATACCGAGAAGTAAGCAACCACGAGCTTAATTGATTATAAAATTCTCAGCCGTCTCGGCAGTAGGCCTACTGGTGTGGAATGCCCCCACCATCTCCTATGTTATGATGAAGGATAAAGCACTGTATAGTAATGTCCTCAACTGAATTTGCATGTCACACAGGTCTATATTTAACTCAGTTGCAACTTAATACTAGCTACTTTCGTATAGCAAGTAGCTTCCATATCTTCTAGGGATAATCTCTCTGGTTTGGCTCGCGAGTGTAGAATGGGCGGTTTGCGATAAAGTGAGCAATTTTGAAGCCCTCGTTGTGCTTTATTTTCGAACAATATGTACTTTTCTGCAACTTTTTAATATAAACATAGCAACCTAAGTAATAGCCTAAGTGTTAAAATTGTACTGTATCCAACAGTTAACGTCTGAAACCACAAAATTGTATTATTATTCTACACAAGACAAGCTTCAAAAACCTATTGACGTAATGAGAGAGCGAACGAGTACTCCAAGCAGAGTTGCCAGATCATAAACGAAGTAGGAAGAAAAAAATTCCGTATAAGGCATCAAAATTCTCGTACCACAACTTTTGAGGACTTTTTATTTTTGCAAACCTGGGTGCCACGAACACCTTACAGGCCCGGCCACTAATAGTTCTCTGGTCTCGAAATTCTCGTATGACAGCAACTTTATATCGTACATCGAGTGTAGAACCACCCTAAATAATCGTACAAATGCGAGAATTCTCGTGTATCTGGCATCACTGACTCCAAGAAGCAAACGTAACACGTGTCAACTAGACGGATTTGAAGAGAGGCGAAAGGATGGGGAGAGAGTATCACAGTGTGACGTACACGACACGATATGCGCCACAAAACAACTCCCGTTACGACCGGATTTAGATAGATGAGGGGGAAAAGGAACGAGATAAAAATAAAAAAACGCCAAAGTGAGAGAAGAGAAGAATATTGTTGCGTAATGCCGCTGCACAAACATCCTGCATCCGTCTCGACCGCCAAGAATCACGAGGAGAGGATGGGACTTGGGCCAAGACCCAGTAACATACCTAGATGCCGTTGCCTGCAATTAATCTGGCGGCTTATTTCGTGGCATGGCTGGCAAAGCGTCTAGTGTGCCAGTCAGCTTGAGGCCAGAACACCAGCTAGTAATGCTACTTACATTTACAGCTTTTACGTGTCGCAAGATACGTGCAGAACTAATGTGTAATGGCGAAATCTAATTAAGAGATTTCGGTCAACATTTAACTTCTAGGTATTTAGCGCTGGTGAGGGGTGCCATGATACGAGTATGCAACAGCGTCGGAATAAAAGGTCGTAGGAAACGGGAGATGCCCGAGAAAAACCCGCAAACCAGTGACATCGCCTGGCACGACCCCGCCGGGAATCGAACCCGGATCGGCTTGGTGGGAGGCGAGTGCTCTAACCACTGCGCCAACCGCGGCCCCTCGACCTCCAGTGGAATAATTCTTCATGCTGGGTAGATATCGAACGAAATGTTGTAATGTAACATGTCCTATGTTTAGGTGCGAGGAAGAAGATTCTATTGGTCGTACTGGTTAGGTGTACAACTGTATACTACTCTTCGAGATAAAGAGTACCTTTCTATGATCTTTGGACGATTCCTAGCATTATTAACTTAATCAACTTTGTGGACGTACGCCACTGCGAGCGAATGTTGTCGTGTTGCAGATAAAAAAACCACTACAAAACCAAAAGCTAACAAGAAAAGCTGACATTAGCTGTGGTCAAGAAAACGTGTAACATTCAGAAACCTTCCGGAAAGAAATTTAATCGTACCACGAAAGACGACAAAAAAAAATAGTGTGTGGAAAATGGCGACAAAAATGGAAAAGGACAACAATGACAATATGAACAAAAAGAAAACAGACGAAAAGTGGCAGAATACTATTGTTTAAAATGGCGTTAATTTTTTCATTGTTGGTTTTTCTGCAACACTGCAATATTCGCTCGCAACGGCGTATGTCCATGAAAATTGTTCAGTTCTTTAGAGCAAATCTAAATTTAAATGTGGAAGGAAGAGTTTTGTGTTTTATAGCAGTTAACACGTTTTTAAATCATAGTAGATATACCGGGAAGCATAAAATGCACAGGTACTCCGTAAATACTGTAACAATATATTAATTTCATTGGGCAAATATTTAATTAATAACAAAATTGTAACATTTTTGCTAAAGTAATGGATATCAAATACCTAAAGACGCCAACTAATGTCCTGCGAGATGCGACAAATGTTTTCCAACACCAGCGTTTTGATATTGTAGGCGTTCTGAAAAAAACCTTGCACATCCTCACTGGACAACTGTTGTCGAAAATCCTCGCAGGGGTAAGGTAGGGCATCACAAAAGGCCATGCCGGAATTACTATTTTCGTTGTTTAAATTTCAAATATACACTGATCGCTATACACTACGTTACCTTGCAATAGACTAAAAAAGGTCCCAACAATCAGACCAATAATTATGAGGTAATTAATCAAATATTATTATTAAACACAAATAGATGATCTCCGGTTATCTGCGTCTTCAAGTAATGCATATACAGACTGATCAGGAACAAAATAAACGCCACAGTGGGGTAGACAAGCACAGATATTATTACATGATGGAACAGGAACCAACAGATTAACGCCAATAGGCAGAGCCACTGATTTTTGGCGAAAAGAATTTTGTAATTAATTTTAATGCCTTGCGTGCACACCTGCAGCTCTGCATCATGGTCAGTGATTGGCTGTTTTTACCTGTTTCGTGTCTAAACGCTTTACTACTTACTAGTAATCACCAATAGCGGGGGTGAGGGGGGAGTACAGGCGGACACTGTCCCTCCCCTAGAACAGAGGGGAGGGACAGTATAGGAATTTGTACCCACCCTAAGTTTTAATATTTATAAATATGACAATTTATGCCAGCTGTATATTCAATATTCAGACACCAATTTGCCCCCTCAAATCCAAATTTTCCCCGCTTTAATAAGTCGTTATAGGAAAAAACTCGGAAATAAATTTCTGTCAACAACAATCCAGTCCCCCCCCCCCCTTTTTTTCAAGAATACCTTCCGTCGTCACAGCAAATCACGAGCGTGTTGTATCGCAGTAACCTTATTCTGATTGGCACAGTCAAATGAGAAGCATCTTTCAACAAAGACACGCTGCCAATACCGATGAAGCAAAAGTGCAGATATGCGCGTAAGTCATTGAAACAAGGTGGTGCAGAAATCTTTTCACCAAAAATAGGTGTCCGTACCCATCATAGGTGGCAAGATGCCGGGGAAGGGGAGGGGACGATGAGGCACAGTGCCCAGCACAAGCTGACTGCTGGACTGGCATTCTGGCTTCAATTTCGAAGCCTACCACTGCAGGGAAATACTACTCGACCATGACAACTGGTGTGGCGCACCACAGCACCGGCTATAATACTGCGGTACAGGCAGCTGGCTCGGTTTTCGCCGCTACGTTTCCACTGACCGTGTGCCGTGAACTCAATGTCAGGCGCAGTACATTTCCTCTCCCTGTGACGTGTCTACCTACTACTATCGCCACGCTTCTTCCCCTCTCGGGAGGACTAGGTGTCATTGAGTAAAGATGTTTACTCGATGTAGGTGTCGTGGTCAAGTAGCACTCGGCGAAATAATACCTGCTTTCATAACAGTTAGAGTAACTGGTCGTTTATATTACAATTGTAGAGCGTACCGCAGAAAAAAATTCGCTTATGTCACGTGGGATTAAGTCAATATTTAGAAATTCATTCTAATGGTGTTTGAATATTATATCATAGTCAAATTAGAGTGACGAGGAAAAAAACGACCTACACAAATAATGCTCTCTTGTCTATGCTTAACCATCAACACTGAACCACTCACAACTTCCTAGCCAGCTTGTACAGCAGAATGTATACGGGTTCGTATGACAGGCTTCATAAAAAGGTTGTACACAATCAGGTGTAGCAACAGATATTCTGTAATATCAACTATGATGTTATTCATTGCAGATAACCTCATTCACTGCGAGTACTCAATCTTGGGAAGGCAGCTTCTACAATCCTCAATAATAATGCTGTAGACTTATCCGAAGCGCGAGAATCGAACACGTAACCTTGTGAGTACTATCATCTATGTGAACTCAACGTTGGTCCGTGAAACGCCACCACAGGTAGTCTACGTGTCTCGCACTCTTTGAGTCGGTGAATAACTACCAATTACCAGTGTTTTTTTCCCACTAGTAATTCCGAGTAGAGCAGTTTTAACAAAGTCAATCAGGATGCAACGCGAAATTTGCGCTTGTGTTGCGCTGTAGTGGTATTATATACGCACACAAAGAAATGCAAGGTGTCACGTGATGGGTACAAAATAGTCGTAAATACACGCTTATCAAATACTTCGGCTAGTCCATTCTCAACAGTTCCTTGAATATTCATGTTTATTAAACTACACGCGTCAGTTTTGCCACGGTGGTGTAACTTATGTGTAGGGCCACGATTCTGTCGCGAAAAGATTTTTGCCCCACTTTGTTTCAGTGTCTCTCGTGCACATCGGTAGCTCTGTTTCAAGGTTATTGGCACCGTGTCTATGTTCAGACACGTTTCTCATTTGACTGCACCAGTCAGAATAAGATTATTGTGATTCCGTACGTCCGTAATTTGCCAAGGCCAGTGAGAGTGAAATCATACAACCACAGATGATGTAGCAGAGCTGCAGGTGTGCACATGACGCATCGAAACCAAATGTTGCAAACATCTTTTCGCCATAAAATCGCGGCTCTACTTATGTGACATCCGAAAATGAACATCTGTAGATTCGACAACACTGCAGTTGCTGCGACATGTGCCAACATAACGGCGTGAACTCGCACCACGCTACACGCACGCTATAACGGGCATGATGCAAGGTCACTGGTGCACATGCACACACGTAACAGCGACGTCACCGCTGAGCCGCGTGCCTGTACTCTATCGCTGCATCAACACGTCTGCTTACAATCACACATCTCTTATCGATAGGGCCACGATTTTGTCGCGAAAAGATTTTTGCCCCACTTTGTTTCAGTGTCTCACGTGCACATCGGCAGTTCTGTTTCAAGGTTATTGGCAGCGTGTCTTTGTTCAGACACGTTTATCATTTGACTGCACAGTTCTGTTTCAAGGTTATTGGCAGCGTGTATTTGTTCAGACACGTTTATCATTTGACTGCACCAATCAGAATAAGATTATTGTGAGTCTGTACGTCTATAATTTGCCAAGGCCAGTGAGAGTAAAATCATCCAACCACAGACGATGTAGCAGAGCTGCAGGTGTGCACATGACGCATCGAAACCAAATGTTGCACAAATATTTTCGCCATAAAATCGTGGCTCTACTTATCGATTAAAACTGTGTGTTCCTAATTCATTCATACATTTATGTAATAATTCAGTCCATTTCTAGTATTTTTAAAAATTATTATAACTGTCAATAGTTTTAACTTCTTATTTTACATAGTAGCATATAGAGTAAGCGATATTTACATTGTTTTAAACATTCAACAGTCCATCTATTTTTGTCATGCCGTTATTTATCTTTAGATTGAATGTATTACAACTCGTATGTCACATATATAGGCAGTATTACATTGTGCTAACAAATTAAATATATTTTATCACGTTTCTTGTTAACGTGGCATAAATAGGACTTTTATGAAAGTTGAAAATGCAAAATTTCGTTGTCTAGTGAAATAGTCCATCTTAAAATATACGCGTACTCAGTTAAAAATTGTTACCTCTTTCTTTAAAAGTTCTAGTAGGCCTAAGTTACACACACTGTTTCATTTAGCGTGGGCGGATGTTAAATTTAATTTCGGGTGGCTGTTTTCTGGTGGTTTGTTTGCAAGAAATGGAATAGTTTTTGGTACATTCACCGGCGTGACTGACAATTCAAAATATGTTGTTCATTTGTGTTTCTCGTAAGTTACTTGGGAGCTAGAACAATAAATAACACAAACAGTTTCTAATCAAAAAGAGAAATGGGGGGAGGAATAGTTAGTTTCGATTTACAGTATGCT
This sequence comes from Medauroidea extradentata, assembly GCA_003012365.1. Classification (NCBI taxonomy): domain Eukaryota; kingdom Metazoa; phylum Arthropoda; class Insecta; order Phasmatodea; family Phasmatidae; genus Medauroidea; species Medauroidea extradentata. The sequence continues at coordinate 30,290 of PNEQ01065998.1, read as the reverse complement.
ATAGGATTACAGGTTTTACATCTGGACGCGCGGAAGTAATAAACGTTATGTTAACTGCCTCCACTGCGAACACGCAACCTCGTCAACTCGAACAATGTTGCAGGTTGGTCGTCGCGACGTTGAAAGCACACGCGAACTATGGCGTAGTGCAGCATTTATCGTCTCGCTGGTCGGCCTGAAACAGGCGTGTTCCATGTAAACTTGACTGGCGCCTAAAGGAAGGCATATACCAAATACAAGAGAGACTAATACCGGACAGCTCTATGCTAATAATACTGATAAATATGCGAAAAATAGCCTAGTGGCATGACGTGGAACTATTGAATAAATTAATGTTATTACTTTTCTTTTAACACGCATGTTCTCTTTATATGTGCTCTGCGTACTACTGCATATATTTTAGTTATTTATATTCGGCTGTAGCTCAACAAAATCAAATTGTTATTCTTTGAGAAAAGACATTTTATCTGCACGTTATTATGTTGGCAGAGTGTATCTTTAATTAATAAAAATTAGAGATGATAAAATTTCGCGAATTCAATGACCTGCATATTAGAATCAAATATCCTATGCATACTCAAGTCCCGACCATTTGTCCACAAGCTGCTACTCAGTGGAACAGCAGACAATGAACGAATAGACGGGGCTTGAGTATGCATAGGATATTTGATTCTAGCATGCAGGTAATTGAAATTCGCGAAATTTATTGTGCTATTATCTGTTGGCTTGAGGTAGAAAAGCAATAAGCGTTCAAGAATTTCACAAGCTGTCCGCCGGTTGCTTATAGTACGGGTAGGGCCCTGAAAAATTCGCGTTTTCTATCCGACACAAGGCTAGAATTTCAGCAACTGCACGTCCGTGTCACTTTCGCAATTGGCTCTTGACTTATTTGACACCTTCTGGAAGTCGCTGAGCCAATAACATAAATGTAACTAATCACATGCCCATTTGACCGTGGAAGCGAGTAGCTAATGAGCAGCTGCTGTCTGCTTGAGAAAACATACATTCTTGGAGACTAGCCTATCGGTCAGTGAACACGCAAATTTTTCCGGGCTCTAATTATGGGCCATCCACACTGAGAAAACAACTTTGTTGGTGCAAACAAAATTTGTTTGAATCAACCAAATCATTTGTTTGTATAGGGGCAATGAGATATTTGTTTGCTCGTACCAAATTATTTTGTTTCCTCGATTTCTTTGAGGCAAATAACTGAATTTTGTTAGCAGTACCAAATATTTAGCTGGTCATAAAAATATTTCGTTGGACATATTAAATGCACACGCAATACTTTTAAGAACTAAAAAAATATATTTTATAATCTTAACAAATTTCTGAAATTTTAATGATCCAATATCCCATTGCTTGCTTCTTTCTGTTCATGACCTAACCAACTGAGCTACGAGTGCTTCTGTGATTTTTGGATTGTTATTTGTATAGGAATAGTTAGGCCTAATATTAAATTACGATTGTACTGCTTTATTTTCTAACATTTTTGTCTTCTGTCTGCGAAAATCTAAACGACGTCAAATAATATTACCAAATTATTGCTGTGCACCGCAGTACAAAGAACGAGATGTGCAGCTTCGGTGTTTTTTTTTCCCAAGTTTATAGCATTTTCCGTTGTGATCGATCGAATAAACCACTTTGAAATTGTTATAGCTAACATTAAGATACTTTAATAATGCTGATTAACAGTTTAGACGTCCTACTTGTCGCACAAGCTTATACTTTGAAAGTTGAGGTATACAGCGTTCGACATCTTTTCGCTCACGCACGCCAGCCTGCCATCTTCCGCAAGTCAACCAAATGGATTTAGTTTCGCCAACAAAATCATTTAGTCCATCGAAAAAAAAATGTGGTTCAAAGCACATCACTTATAACTAACAATATTATTTTGTTGACAAGCTGTAACAAGTAGTTTGTTTACACAAACTATTTATTCGACGTCCTTTAGTAACCAAATATACGTTTGGCACAAACAAAGTGCGTTTAAATGAATAATTTGGTCGAGGGAAATAAATAAATTTGTTTGGAGGACTCCAAGTTTGGTCTTACCAACAAAATATTGTTTAGCTGAAGCAAACATCACCCAAACAAATATATTTAGTATAATGAAACAATCCTTTCTCTCAGTGCAGTACTGCGCAGATGAGAACACAGGGTAGAAGATCCATCCTCTGAACGTCCTACATCTGAAAAAGGCCGTCCACAGTGGGAGGGAGGAAAAAGGGTACATTTGTCCCGGGTCCCTCGGGGCTTAATTGGGGGGGGGGGCCTCTAAAACCCGCTATTAAGGGGAAAAGTAATTTTAATCAGTGGTTTGCTAATCTTATTTTAAATTATATTCGGACGATTTATTTCGATGCCACAATACGAAATTGTAAAATAAAGTACATCGACAGAATATCCAAAAATCTGTAATAAAATTTCCCTGGCTTTCCCCTGACAATCGTTTGTCAAAAATTAACATTCCAAACTTAATTTATAATTATTTGATTTCGCAATTTTCCGAGAGAAGATGATTTAAAAGAACTTGAAATAAGAATTACATTACAAAAACAGTAAAACGAAATAAAGTTTTGCATACATAGTTTCACTGTACACTACACACTAAACCACAACCTGCAAAAAAAAAACTGCAAACTGGAGCTTGAAAATTTCCCTGCAAACGATTGAATCACTGAGTAATTTCCACGACTTTTCCTGGATTCCAAGTAAAATCACTGACTTTCCCGGACTAATTTCACGTTCCTTGACTTTTCCCTGATTTTCAAGTACGTGGACACTCTAATCGAATCCATTTTTGATTATTTTTATCGTAAAGAAATACTGGAAAAGTCACATCTTCAGCTATCACCTCGTCACTCGCCATGACAAGACGGTACACCTAGTCAATATTAGCTACATGGAAGTAGCAGCGACACATCGGTATGGTCTATATCATTTTTCGTAGTCTATAACAGTAAAATTGGGTAGTTCTCAGGATGGAGGTGAAGTGGGAATGTTTTACGACCCTTTAACAATGAAGTCTTAAGAGCCACTTAGAGTTCAGTGAGATGAAGCGACAACACAATAGCCATGCCCACGCCAGGGTTCAAACTAGAACCTCTGGCACCGTAGATCAGAGCCTAGCCGAACTACGCTACGGAGCCCGGCTCTCAGGATGGACAACTGTTTGCATTATGTAATGTCGGTCATAAGGCGAGAGAAACATACGATAGAGTGGACATCTCAGACTCCATTCAGAACTAAATATGTCAACTGGCATTGCATTAAACGGATACAAAAATGGTAAGTGTTATCACAAAAGCAACAGTTATTGAAGTTATAGGTACAGACAATGGTTGGAAACGATGGTTTATCGCGGGAAAACTTGACTGTTTGCTGGGTTTCAACACACGTTCAGCTGACCAGAACATTACTGGCTTTGGCTTGTACTTGGAGCAGTTACCCTATTTGACTGAGCCAATAAGAATCCCAATATTGTAATATTTGATGCCTGTTATTGGTCTGCAGACAGATACGTTTTGTCAGACTTACATCCCAATCATATGTGTTGCGACTGTATACAGCGTTTTCAAGGGTATGTTGGCACAAAACATTTTCGCGATATACCAACATCTCTGATAATGATATATCCCGAAAATTTTTTGTGCCAACATACCCTTGAAAACACTATAGTTTCTTGTGACATGTATAGTTGGGTGATACACGTCTGACACAACGTAGCTGTCTGTAGACCAATAATAGGCATCAAATATTACAATAGCAGGATTCTATTGGCTCATGTCAAATAGGGAAACAGCTCTACGTATAATCGAAAACCCGAAATCTTTTCATAAGATGAACGTACTTTGAAACCCAGCAAACAGTCCAATTTTCTCGCGATAAGCCATCTGCTTTAGTTATAGGAAACAGGGTATACTAATTTATAATCCTAACGAAACAGTCTTTCGATTCATCGCACGGCGCTAATCGCAAACATGCCGAGACTCACTTTTCGTCACATGATCGCGCAGCTGAATACTCGTTTCAGTTCCGTCGGTCCATGTTTATCCATCTTCGCGCCGTGTGAATTACCCGCGAGTAGTTTGCTGAACTGTGCTAAGTACGACGGCGCCAACTTAACGGCTAGTTCAACAAGTCTTGTTTCTGAGTGGATAGATTTAGGTCTTGACCGCACGAGGACGATGATGGTCGAGTGCAGAGCCGCGGCTGAATGCTATGGCGGATACGGCGGGAGTGGCCCGACGAAATCCACCGGCCAGCATCAACGTCTGTTAGATTCCGTCTTGCGGACCTCGATCGTTACGGTGGGAGGCGCTTTGATAAAACGTCATTTAAATCAAATACACTAAGGTCGCTGCCTCCCTGAGAGAGCAAGGATAGGGAATTACACGTTTAATTGTATTAGTCATTTGAGAAACACTACATGCCTTTTTCAAGAAAACAGCTGTTAAATAATGTCTAAAAATATACATTTTGGTAAGCCTTCTAAATAAGGCACTGTATTTTTTTTTATTGGTGTACGTGTTACTTCTATGTTGAACGGTTGAGTTTCGAACTTTGAAGAATAAATATGCATAAACCCATATAGCGGAAAATGTGATATGCAGCGTTTCTCAAATGACTTATTATATTCGACGGCGATCAATTATTTTTAATCAATTCGCTTTCGGGCAGTAGTCATTTTATACATTAAGAAGAGGAAAATATTGCTACAGGAACAAAAATTAAGAAAAATGTATTTGTGAGATGGTGTTTTCGAGTGTTTTTGATAAACTACGCGTTCACAGTTTCCAGGTCACAAAACAAACTAAACGATCACACAGCAATGTGGGCATCACAGAGATGAACCAACATTAGTGGTGGCCTATATGTAGATTCGACAGGTAGTGAGCAACATCGAATATATCATTCTTTCTCTAACCGAGGCTTCAAAAGAAGAAGCACCGTTAAGCATATTTACATACGTGCGCTGCAAGTTGTAATTATAATTAAATTAGATATTTGCACAATACAACCACCGAGTTCACAAATCTACATCACTTATTCTTAATTAATTAACCAGACAAAACTAAATGTATGATTCACTTTTGTGACAGTACAGGTGTGTTACAATCACGCACGTCAAATTATTCCAAACAAAACAAAAATCGGACGTACGAATAAACTAATAGAGACAAAGTCTTCTTCAAAAAGTACAAAATATCTGTGTTTTTAAATTTTTTAATGTGTGTAACAAGACTTTGCTTTGCTTATTAAAATATCTTGTAAACCTTAACGAAAAATACTTCAAATTTTTTTTAACAAAGCATTACACTTTCTGTACGCCTAAGATAAGAAAAAATGAGTTAATCTAAAGAGACCGGAAAAATTCGCGGGTATTATTGAACTTTTTAAATTTTTATTTTCAGTTTCAGCAATTTTTTAAAATTCAAATAATTTTAATTCTTAAATTTTTTGAGCATGTCATTGTAGCCTGCAATGTCTTTATCCACTGTGATTTTTTTGAGTTTGGTATATCAGTTGGTTTTAGTGTAGTTGTTAAAACGGAAATATGTAAAAATATGACTTTTAACAAGTCATTACGCGAAAACTATGAGAGATACAAAAATTTCACAAGAGTCAAAATTTTGTGTCTTAAATAAGAAAAAAAAGATCTGGTACAAATAAAAAATGGTGATGAAAATTGCGATAGACCGCGCCCTTACAGACAGAGACAGCAGATTCCCGAGATGGATATTTGGGAATATTCTACAAAAACCACTTCTGAGAAGTGTAACATAAAGAAACAATTTAAAATTTTCAATTTACTAGGGAAAACAGATTTCTTCAAACAATGATGGAACGAACATACAGAACGGAAGAATAAAACTATCTCGAAAAAAACACGTACGACAATATACACCAGAAAAACGATCTGTTTGAAAACAAAACTACATGGTGGGAACACAGTTTCTGAGGCGAAATACTTTTTAACTTCTTGTGTTAGAAGGATAAAACATTTACAGCACACAAGTTTTTCTGTTAACTCTAGCCAATTTTTACAAATGCTCTGGTAGTTTATCACGTTTCGCAGCATTTGCGATCCTACAACTTGGACTCTCTTTGTGGTTGACTCAAGTACCAACCTTACAAACGTCTACGTTTTGCAACAGAGAAACACTCGGCTTCACAGCGACCTATGTCTGCACTCTACTAGACCAGAACGCCTCTGGCGGCCGGAGAGGGCTGCATTTCCGGCGATTGCACAAGAAGCAACAGCTTGCAGCTCGGGACGGAAAATGACTTTTGCTGCAGTTCCGACAGACACTGTCGTCCCCGCAACACTCGCGGCGAAATGCCTTCCAACGCCGGGCTTGTTTAAACAACTGTGAATGCTTGAGCGAGCGGAAAACGCAACAATGGCGTACTATTTGTACGAAGAAAATCGTGTATCTAAAAAGAAGCCTAAAATTTATTATATGGCCACCGCTTAATGTCCCATAGTTAGAGATGGTGGTTTATCGCGGGAAAACTTGGCTGTTTGCTGGATTTCAACACACGTTCAGCTTACCAGACGATTACTGGCTTTAGCTTGTACTTAGAGCTGTTGCCCTATTTGACTGAGCCAATAAGAATCCCGCTATTGTAATTATTTGATATCGATGGCTTAGAATGAAAACCCCGTAACTACACAATTTAAAATATTGTACAATTTTGGATGGGAAAAACCAAACGTTTTGACATTATTCAAAACTTTTATTTCGCAAGCAAGAAATAAATACGCCTTATTTAAATTATGGCATTAGGTAAATTTAAAATTGCTGGTTACTTTTTTGTGCTAACTTTTGGAGACAACGTGAGAGTTGGAGTTACGAGGTTTTCATTCTAAGCCATCGATATCTGTTATTGGTCTGCAGACAGCTACGTTATGCGAGATGTACATCGTCCAATCATGTGTATTGCGATAGACTACAGCGTTTTCAAGGGTATGTTGACACAAAACATTTTCGCGAAATACCATTATCTCTAATCTATACCCATAGTAAAAACGGTTCGGCGGGAACCTTGCACGTTATTTCAGGGCTTGGCTCGTTGAGGCGATGCGGCATTTGATGGGCATTTCTAGGTCGTCCTTACGTCTGCGCCATTTCAGCCTCTAACGTGCAGGTAGGCGGTGGCCTTAATTTCACGTATCAATAAGGAAAATGGACTCCTCTCCCTACCGTCTCAAGGCCTCGCACTACAACGTACTTCAAGCACCGTCTGCATGTGTCTGTAATCTCTGACGGGATCTGAGCGAGTTCTTGAAACGGCGCGTGTTTCACACGTTCACAGTTCACATAGAACAGTGTGTCCAAAATGTTCAGTATACCCATGTTTCAGTGCTCCGATTTATATACATGTATATGGCGATTCTGGAAATTCTGTACGAGTTCGAAGTTTTTCCGCACAACTCGGCCGTAAAAAAATATTAAGCCTTCTGATCGACTGTACTGTCCGGATATGCATGAACTGTGGACGTGTGAACGAGTTCTGAAGAATGAAGTTTGACTCGGGTAGAGACAACCGAGTAAACAGCTATAGTGAGTCAGAACTCTCAACATTCCCATCTTCGCCGTGGGCTCGTTTACTGCACATCGTCGCGTGACGTGCCGGCACAACAGAACAGACTCGGCGGCAGTAAACTACGTCGCAATACCCCGACGACGCCCTATTTGGGTCGCGGGCTGCGGCGCACAGCTTCACAAATACGACAGGCTCACACACGTGGGGCATATAGTCCAGAAAGACGATTGTGGCGTGGTGATCAAACCATTCGTCTCTCACAGTCCCACCACAGTGATCCGGGTTCGATCTCTAGTGGAGGCGCATGAAATTTAAGAACTTGGTGGAAGAAAGGGACGTCCTACATTTATAAACTTTTGAGGAGAAAATCAATAAAAGAGTCTTTAATTTATTGTGCTTGACGGATTGTAGACGTATAGTCTGACATGTTATGAACACATTTCAAGGCTTAAGATGTGTCCTTTATAAATACATGTTTTATTCTTTTTAACTAATAAGATAACAGGGTAACGTAGTCCACTGCTGTTCCTTCCACCTCCCCTTTATTTTGTCTCCTCAACCATTCTTCAGGTAGGCAGGGTGATAGTCGTGCACGTCACTGAGTCGAGCTGCCAGTTCACATCGGTCTTCGCTGGTCCTGCCTGAGGCATCAAACATCGTGGAAATTTGCATGCAGCACAAAAAAAGTTCCAGTTGTGTGTCCACTGTAGCTCATACTTCTTGCTGCAGTTACACTAATAATGTCAAGAACCATCGCAACAGTGTTCACAACAAATCTTCCTAATGAAAACCAGACCCTGTCATGGCGACACGTCTGTAAACTAACCCACGACCATTGGCGGATTTAGAAACACATTTTTTGGTGGTTTGGGGGAGGGGGGCCTCACACGATTTTATAGATTGTAAAAACTACCAGCCATCTCAAAAGTGTGGTGGTTTACTGTTACAGAACATTAAAAATAAACATACAAGTAGGACACGTTAAATGTACTTGGATCATCATAGAACAAAACTCCAGTTTCCTTGAGGCGACTGGACATACTTTGGCTGCATAATGTTGAATACGATTTGGGGGGCGGGCGGCCTTCAGCCCGGTAGCGCCCCTCCCCTCCTTTAAATTTTCCACTACCCACGACTGCTAGATTGCATCATGTCTACTTCTGCATATCACATTAAAAATTTTTGTTTCGTACTGCACGCGAGAGGTTTATTCTACAGTCAACGAAGCGAATACTTTTCTTTTTCGTCGCATACAGACCTGATGGGTGCTTTTTCCTTTTCCATTAGGATGCTAATTTTTATTTGCGAGCAAGTCACGGTCCAGCGAACAGTTAGTTAAATCTTACTTTAGGATAAATAGGCCTACTTCACCATTTTAAACGGTCTTAATTTGTTACCTGTTTTATTATTAATTACATAGGCATGGCAGGTTGCTTCTGTTACTTTAACATGCAATTACAGCTGGCACATACACCGTACAAAATCTTATTATAGTCTGTTCACTTTAAACTGAGCAGTCGCCAACGTTTGTTATATCCCACAACAGTATTTTATTGGGGCCAAGGACGTGTAACTTTGAGTGATGAGACGTTTACACTGGTTTTTAGTTTCGGGGAAGTTGTCATGTTAAAAAGAGTAAAGCTGACGACAAAATGGCTGAAATAAATATTTACGCAGTGCTCTCTTCATCGTGAACCGTCTATATAATGCGTTAGCGTTGCCATACTTCAGCTTGTAAATACAGAAACAGTTTAGTATTGTTGCAATGCAAGTCTGATACAATCAGTGTGCATGCGACTTCTGAAAAAGTACTGGAACGCTACTATTGATGGACGGGAAAAAATTACCATACCTACCGTCATAACATTCCTATCCACTGGTTGCGTAAATTTACAAATATTTTTGCCGTGTACATAATACCAAGCTACCAACTGTCAACAGAGCGTCTCCGTCTATCTAGACTGAAATATTGTCGGGCGCCTCTCTGGTACATTAGTAGGGACCCTGGTTTTACGCGAAAATAATTTTGCCCCACTTTGTTTCAGTGCCTTACGTGCACATCTGCAGTTCTGCTTCGTGTTCAGTGATTGGATATTTTAACTCTCTCGAGCCTTGGGATTCTACCGGCAAATCGTAGCCTTGAAGGGTTGCAGAGACTTTATTGTAAATGGCTCAGATAAATTATATACGGCTCTTCATACAGACATGCTGCCAATAATCATGAAGCAGAATTGCGGATGTGCACGTAAGGCACTGAAACAAAGTGGGGCAAAATTCTTTTCGCGAAAAACCAGGCTCCCTATACATTAGACATAAGGCTCGTGACTGACCCCATCACTAGAGCCACGATTTTATGGCGAAAAGATTTTTGCAACATTTGGTTCCGATGCGTCATGTGCACACCTGCAGCTCTGCTACATCGTCTGTGATTGGATGATTTTACTCTCACTGGCCTTGGCAAATTATAGACGTACAGACTCACAATAATCTTATTCTGATTGGTGCAGTCAAATGAGAAACGTGTCTGAACATAGACACGCTGCCAATAACCTTGAAACAGAACTGCCGATGTGCACGTGAGACACTGAAACAAAGTGGAGCAAAAATCTTTTCGCGACAAAATCGTGGCCCTATACGTCGCAGCCGCGCACTGAGTCACCTCCTCCGCTCTCTGGTCACCCAATTGAAATCACACAGATCTGAGAGACGACACCAAACGGATTTGGAAGGGGAAGAGATATGGCGATACAGCACGCATGCGCTACAACGGGAAGATGTATCGTATTTGCTGTTTGAAGCATCTAACTATTTGGTAAAAATAATTTAGCACCACTTTGTTTCAACGCATTACGTGCACATATGCAGTTCTGCTTTACAATTATTGGCAGAAAGTATAAGTGCAGAAGTGTCGCTTTTTTGACTGTGCCTAACATAACAAGGTTACTACGACACCACACGTCTGTCATTTGCAGGTACAACTCCAACACGCTGACAGTTGAAACAAATCCAATCATTGACCGTGAAGTAAACCAGTTGATGTGCACATAAGGCATTCAGATAAATTGTAGCAAACATTATTTCCACCAAAAATTACTAGCTCTAATGATTGGTAAGGTCGCTGCTAGTTGGTCGTTTTCTTTTCATTTTGAAGTACCGTCTTCAACTACAGCTCAATGGCTCGGTACAAGTCGTCTGCAATAGTATTGGACGCGTCTATGCAGCAAGCTCCAATTTTGAAATACAGCAGTCGGAAATAAACTACTATATTTGACTATGTTGGAGGAATTCAAATGAGTATTGATATCATAGGCCTACTGTATACGCTGTTTTGTAAGTACGATTTCGTAATCGTCTGGATTTTATTACTTTCCGTAGGTAAACATATTGGGATAAACGTTCTATTTTCGTAATAAAAAAAAAAAGCTTCTTCAATCATACTGCAACGCAATTCAAGCGACAAGTAGACGACCGCTTACAAGACCACGATATTAAAATTAAATAGAATATACGTTCAATTTTAAATTTATTTGAAATAAATCCAAATTAAAGTGCAAGGAAAAATATGAATATAACAGAAAGAATTTTTAGTTAAAAGTGTCTAGTTTAGTTGTACGATACACATAACATATATTAAAACAGCTACCGCCGCGGCGCTGACTGAAAATAAAAAATGTCTACGTCATCAGCCCGCACAAAGTCTTAATACTCCGGTGGTCATCTGATTACTGAAGTAAATTAGCTTCTAGAATGGTTAGCACTTGGATGGGTGAACGCCAATGAACACCGGCACCCCGTGCCGCTGGTGCATATATGAAAGCAGACTGGACTACCATAAAGGTCATTGCAAGTACAAGGCAGTAGAGAAAATGTTCTCAATATGTAACGGCTGTTTACGTCTTTAAGATAGTCTCATCGCTTTTTTTTTTCACTGCTTGCGTTCGTTGCGGTCCCCAAATTAACTTGAAACTCCCTTACATTATTTTTTAAGTGACAACATGTATAATGTATTGAATAACCTACACCACGTTTTATGATTTCAATTAGAACAGTGTTCATTACTACTCTCCTATTGTTGTAGTCTAATGTAACAGTTAAAAAATCTTACTAAGCAGTTACAAAAAATAGTTATTACCACGGGATAGATAAAACTTATGTTTATTTTAAAACTATATATGTACCGTATTTGTTTGCACATGTTCCAACTTCTGTATTTAGGTTTTAATGTTCTTTGGATGCTGCAGCTTAGTGCTTTCAGAGCAACTCTCGCCAAATTGCATGGTAAGTAGTGTATTATGACGTTATATATACACCATATAGCCTACAGTAAATGGATACAGAACACGATATTTAATAATTTAATCACTAAATCATTGTTCACTTGAAAATATTTCTTTCTATGGCAACCATTTATAGGTCTCGCAAACATTAATAACTCGTTGTACCATTCTAAACCATTTCTTTGTAAGTTTTTACAAGATCTCAGACTGCTTACCTGGTTTGCGAGTAGACTAAATACGTATGACGTACAAATTGGCCCAAAATACAATTTAAATGAATAAGTCGTATGTCCGACCAAAAAATATAGCTCCAGACCACGTCACATCGGCAGCCATGTTGTGACGAACTGTTTCCGAGGGCATTTCAAATGTGGCTACAATATCCTCAAATCACCTCCAAATTAAAAATGTTCACTTCTCATGTGTTAGTTTCTCCATGCAGATTACGCGCATGTTCTTAGTGAAATTTAAAAGGAAGGCCCATTGCTATAAAAAAAAGGACAGTACGCATAAAACAATAGACATTTTAATTTGTTTGCGCAGTATCGAAATTATAAAATACAAGGCAGTAAAGGATGAATAAAATCCTCTAACAGTTTATTCTAAGAATATCACAATAATTTAGAAGTCTATATTTGAGAATGGATACATGGGACACAAAGGTATGAACTTATTTGGGAGTGTATAGATTTTTTTAAGTCAAAATGAAGATATCAAGAAACGACAATTCCAAATCACAGTTTTCGCCAACTTTAGGAACAAACATTTTTCCAGAAATTGCGCTGTATTTGGAAGTACGAAATTCTGAGATCATTAATATTTCCTTATAAATATAACACTACCAAAGTTTTTCATATTGTCAATTTGGATTCAGAAAGGGTACCTCCGTGGTTAAAGCCATATATAATTTAACATCTTTTATTCTTGATGTGTTAAATCAGAAAGAAAAAGTTATAGGGTTATTTTGTGATCTCACTAAGGCCTTCGATTGTGTTGATCATGAAATCATTATAAAAAAAAGCTGAAATTCTATGTCGTTAATGGTATTATGAATAACCTAATTACGTCCTATTTAATGAATCGTAGACAAAAAACAATAATTAACGAAGCCAAACTTTAAAGCAATTTTCATCTTCCTATGAATAAATTAAGTATGGTGTTCCACGGGGTTCGATTCTTGGACCTCTGCTCTTTACTATATTTATAAATGATCTTCCAACTTTCATGCATAATATATAGAAAATTATTTTATTTGCAGACGATACAAGGGCTAACTCAGTTTTGCAATTACACGAAAAATCTCAAGATGCCTTTAATAATCTTATAAAATGGTTTCAGTCAAATAAATTACACTTGAACAATACAAAAACTAATTCTATTGAATTTATTACAAAGAATAAAACTAACCAGGAAGTATTGATTACAACCAATGGAGAAAATCTAACAGATGTTCACTCGGTTAAGTTTCTTGGTTTATAATTGGATAATAATTTGAGATGGAAAAAGCATATAAAATATGTTATTGGTAAACAAGTCCCGCTTGTTTTTCTCTTAGGCAGATGTCTTTTTTAGTCTCAAAAGAAACCTTAAAGCAGATCTATCTCACTCATTTTCATTCAATATTATATTATGGAGTGATCTTCTGGGGAATTTAAACTGATAGTAAACAAGTCTTTTTAATCCAGAAAAGAGCTTTGAGAATTATATGTAACGTAAAGTTTAAAGAATCATGTCTAGAAAAATTCAGGAATGAAAAAATTCTCACTCTTACTGGTCGATTTTGTTACTCAATTTTATGTTTTCTTGCTAACAACTTTGAAGAATTCAAGAAAAACAAAGATATTCACAGACATAAAACAAGACAATTAAATAACCTGCATAAATGTTCAGTTAAATTATCACTTTGTCAGAAGAGATTATACTGTACTGCAATAAAGGTTTTTAATGCATTGCCATCTCAATATAAAGAAATATGTTTTAACAATATTAAGTTACTTAAAAAAGAGATTAAGACATATTTATTAAACTGTGCACATTATTATATTGTTGAATATTTTATACAGAATGGAAATTCTTAATTACAATTGCATTACTGTTTAATTATTGTAATGTGAAGTATTGCAATTATTGATTATGTTTTTGTATTAACTGACATGCTCTATATCCTAGTGTCTGACACTAAATAGGATATTTTGAGTGTAATTAAATAAATAAAATGAAATAAATATGATATTGACTTTTTACACTGGCTTCCCAAAACTCGTCTGCTAATTAGACGTTCAACGTTAGTAGTTCTGTCCTTTCTTAACATATACAATCACACGACTAATTTTCTTATTTAACTCACTTTTAAAGTGTGGGTACCTGTCTCGTGCAAGGGCGTATTCAGTCTGACACTTTTGGTGCTGCACGTTTCCACTGAGACTTAGCGTACAGATAGTTCCAACTTTCAAAAAGCCAGTAACAACATGTGTAGGTATATTAACTCCAGCATGTCACAATATAACAATTATGACTTTTCTTTGACACTTCAAATGGTTACAATGTAAAAATATTTTTCCTACTTTCAGTTAACACATTTCTCGGAACCAACTGGAAAATAGTAATAATACGAACAGTTGTAAATTGATAAATGCTGTGACAGTAACAACATGTGTAGGTATATTAACTCCAGCATGTCACAATATAACAATTATGACTTTTCTTTGACACTTCAAATGGTTACAATGTAAAAATATTTTTCCTACTTTCAGTTAACACATTTCTCGGGACCAACTGGAAAATAGTAATAATACGAACAGTTGTAAATGATAAATGCTGTATATTGTTGTGCCAATTTCTTGTAAGAAGATGCCAAAAACCAATGCATTGGGTTTTGAGTCATTAAAAAATTACTTAAATTTTTTTTCTTGTATATTACAATATGTAATCAAACACTGATCCCATTCTTCTCATACATAAATAAACATTAAACCATTTTTAATTATTTGCAACATTTTTCTGGTATGTATGGCTTACGACCTATACTCTGACAATGTTTTGGAAACTATTTTTCCAGTATGCTTGTAAACTGGTGAAACGAAACACTGAGAATACTTCATTATTTTAGAATATTAAAAAGTAACTCTGATTTATTACATATATTAAGCTGTAAAGTTATTATGTCAGCCTACCAACGCATAATACACGTTATTCCAAGTCCTTTAATATAGTTTTGAAAAAAAAATAACTGTTTTATAGCGCTGAACTTTATAGGGAGAAACAGCTGTCAACGCAAATTAATTAGTTTTTGAAGAATAAAATGTATTTGAGTTTATTAATTACAATTTTGGCTGTAAGACAAACTGTGGTTCATTCAAATTTATTGTTGACGGAATGATGTATTAGTCTATTCTAATCGTCCAGAGTAGAATATTGATTAATTACTCTGAATGATGTCAAATGACGTAACAGGCATAGTAAGCCAATGGGTATGTGTACTGCTATACCTTACTCGTCCAACCAACCCTTTCCTACTAAAAATCTGTAAACGTGACGTATGGCGGACTTTGGAATCTCCCGTCTACACTCTATCCGAAGAGAACCGGTAAGTTCTAGACATTTATCCTTGAGCAGCCTTGACGGCATGGGATATATCCCATACCGTGAAGGCCACGAAAGGATAATAAATGTGTACTCTTTATAACAGTTTCGAACTTCTTGGTTATCTGCAAATAGGAGGAGACTGCTGATTACAGCAGTCAATCCCTACGACCTGTTCACAGACTTTCTGTAAACAAGGGGTTAGACAAATAAGGTTTACAGTACACATCTGATCTAATACTGTCCAGAGAGTCACCTTCACTATCAGCAAACATATTCTAATGACGTCAGAAATGTTATCAGTAGCCTTACATAGTTTACGCTCAAACGAAGTTAATTTTTCAGAAATGAATCTAAAATTTTAAATTGTGATGAAAAATAAATAAATTCAAAATGGCTACTAGGAATCCTTCCCTCCCCCCTTCATCACTTAATTAATCTTGCAAGAGGTGTGTTGATAATTTTATAAACAACTGCATTTGTTGGTTGCTGCAATAGAACTTTCCTTTTCGCTGTGACGACGACCTCGAGTTAGTGTCGGCCACGTCTCACCGCCGATAACCGCGAAGGACAAACTCCACTTGCCTAGCTTTGTGTAATCACCCAACCAGGTCAGATTGTCTAGACGAATATGTTTGAGTGCGCCACACGTTTAAAACATAACGACCGGGGTTATAAACAATCTTGCTCCACGAATTTGAAAAACCTGAATTTATCAGTAAGCCAAGGAACGCACACGAAAATAATATTGCCGAAAATATGTTTTATAACATGAACAAACAACAAGTAAACTCAAAAAATTAAATTATATATTTTTTTGCAAGCAAATTAACAAAGTGCTGGAAACTCACCAATGGTAGACTTTTCAGATGTGTAACACTCTTCTTCCTCGTTCTTCTTTCAGCCTACAAATGTCTCCTACCATGGTAACTTTCTCTCCTGTGGCAGTACATCCGTAGAGCCACACCGAGTGCATCTTCGCGAGACGAATGGAAGATCGTCTTGCCGAGTTCCTCGTCAAAGACTACGAATGTGAGGAGATGGAAAGTAAGCTGCTGAAAACAACAAAATATAAATAAATTAATAAATTAAACATACGCTAACAGAAACATCTGTATTACAGTCTATCCTACGAACGAGTGCCCTTTTTGACAGCTGACGTATGTCATTTCAGAAATTATATAAAGTATTTTATACAGGTGCCCCCCCCCAAAAAAAAAGTTTGTTTCAGCTCATTTAATATCCTTGGGTACATATGCCACATCCAGATTCACTTCGAATTCAAATTATCAAAATGCTTACCATGGGTTGCTACCAAAACTTGCAGACATCCTGGATAGTTGGATACAAAGCATTTTATATAAATAAGTAGTTAACTTTCAAGAACAAACAATATACTTGACTATAATGTTAATTCTCAATTCCTTTCAAATACATGCTTAAAAGCTGTGCAATGTGTTAAGTACGACCTAATTCAAGTCGAATATGTCCCGCTCAAGATACAACTATTTTTATTTACTACAATAAATGTATGTCAGTGATGTAGGCGAGAAGTACGACAAAATGATCGTCATGTCAAGTGGAATTTTAAATACAATGATCAGCTTAACATTTTAAAATAGTGTAGGTTAATAACCATTACTTATTTATACACTTTTAAACACTTTTTAGACACAGTCCACGCACGCGTCCCTTTTGTGCTCAGCACATACCATTTTGCGACATTTAACACAAGCTGATTTGGTTTTCCGATCTTTGGATCGAGAGCAAACAGAACATCGTCCTTGTTTTTTGTTTTGCAGCTGGATGATGGTATTTTTATATTTCCTTCTGTTCTATGTTGGCCACTTTTCTGATTGTGGCTTCAGATCAAGAGGAAAATTCTTCGAGAGAGCTCGCTCTTTCATATGAGGCTCAACAAGACGATAGCCTAGTTTCTGTAGCTACTTCCTTCTACAAGATCGTGGTGATTTCTTGTCTGCAATAAAACCATGGAATTTATCCCGTCTTGGTCCAATATTCCATACAAGAACCGTAATGGACATATTTGGGTCTTCCGAGAAACGGAATAGTGTGCACCAACTGGTCGAAGATATCAACTCCGCTTTGGTTTCATTGTAAAAATGAATGACTTCAGGTTTTCCAGTGTCTTCATTTAATCCTTCTTGTAGTGCACATGGTAGACAACAGGAAAACACTTTTTCCTTTCTTGGGGCAATAGGACACCAACATTTTGTTGCCTTCAAATGCGAACATAGATGAGCCAACTTTTGTTTATCGAGAAGGCAGAAAACAAAGGCGGAATTTCTCTCTTGTTTCTTGTCAGTGTTCCCACTACAGTGAGGTTATCTTTGAGCATACTGTCAGCTAGTGGAACTGACATGAACCAATTGTCAAATTTTTTTCCTGTACCATGAATACTCACCGACAGATCACGCACGTATTTCACAGATTGGCTTCTTTGTCAATACATAGAATTGCATTTATACTGTAGTGTGTCCTGGCATTACATATAGTTACAATTATGAGGCCACATTTATCTGGTTTTGAAGCAATGTACCCTACACCCTAAATGGGCATTTACCTCGAAATCCTAAAAATATGTTCATCCATTGTGCAATATTCCCTAGATATGTAAGTTCATGTGCAGTTTTTTATTAATGATTTCCAAAGTTGTCTGATTGGTGCAAATTTATCTTATTTGTTTCTATTACACTTGTCGTTAAATCGAAGACAGTTTACAAGAAATCTAAATCGACACTTTAACAAGGCAGCACGAGAAAAAGGCATTCAAATGATTCCGACCACATATCATCTGTTCTCAAGTGAGAATCCTTCCCGGAACCAGCAAAATATAACAAGCCAATGAGTCCATAAATTTCGCTTTCACGGGTGTCACCTACATGCCTAGTAGTTTCACTTGTGTATTTTGCCATTCTTTGATTTCTTTGTTTATGAAACGAACAATAATCTTGATCATCTCTGAGGTAACAAGTATGTCCCAACAGTCCTCTGATGCACTAGTGAAAATCTTGCCATATGGAAGTCGAATAATGTTATGTGCTGGAGTTCCGCCTTGTGTGCTAGGTGGATCTGAAGTCCATCTGTCACTGTTCTTCCCAAATAACATTGTTCCATGGGCATCACATTCATAGTCACTTTCTTCGGAAGCACTTTGTTCATCCTCACAAACCGACTGAATATCCACATTATTATCCGTACATCTTATGTCTTCACTATCACCTCCTACCTCTTCTAAAATGTGCCTTACAGTCTCTGAATAATCGTAACTAAGGGGATTCTGCCGATGAATTTCTTATTTGCATAGAAAAATTCAAACAAAAAAAATAAGTCAACATTTTTGCTGAGATGGATGCATACGTGGGGTGGTACTGAATCCCAGTCACGTACAACCATTACAACCATAAATAATAAAAAAAAACTGGAGGTGATGGATACCTGAAATACCAGATTACACTAACACAACACACTCAAATGAAATTACATAAAAAGCACAATGCAGTTGTACCAACCTTTCTATAGTAAAAACTAAAAACAAAATGCACTGGGGTACTGTAGCACCATGAGAACCATCTCAGAGTTCGCCCGGAGTGATTTCGGAGAAACCACGAGAAACAGACATCAGAATAGCCGGAGCCGCGACTTAACCAAGGTCCTCCCAATTGTGAGTCCAACTTCGGTCGGTATACAAAATATTCCGAGCCAAACGCGCGCAGCACTTGTCAATTAACGTTCTAAATATAAAAATACTTCGAAAACTAGGAGGAGTGTGTTCAAAAAGTCGCTCAAAATAGATGCGATCAAATGCTCATTGCATGTCTAGAGTTAAATAAATAGATAAATTCAACATACCGTGCAAGTTTAAATATTCCATTAGACTGCACGTTGCTATTCGTTCATTTCGAGCATTTGTATGGGCCGCAGTTGGTGCAGTGGCTTGTACAGTTCGTCTTTTACCAAGGCAATCCTGGTTCGACTTCCGGCGGAGTCTGTTCCCGGACTTTCGCATGTGGGAATGGCAACGGACGATGCCGCAGGTCAGCGGGTTTTCTCAGGGATTTCCCGGTTCCCCTACTCCTTCATTCCGCTGCTGCTTCATACTCACATCATGTCACCCTTCACCAACGCTTAAGTGCTGACCAAAATCTCTTCGGACTTCCGTGATATGCAAATTACACTATACGTCTTTAGAACTGGGAAACAGTGCAAGTTGTTCCCACACTACCGTTTGATTTAAAAAAGCTTAAATATGCGATCTAAAGACCAAAAATTCAAATGGTTATCTGTCCATACTACCTGTGTGCGCCAAATAGCCTTTTTCTTCAATCTTACTCCAGGCGTAAACTAAAGCTGCAGGTTTCAATAACCTAGATTTGGTGCGTTTCAGGCCTTGCAAGATATTATGTTTAGTCCTATCGACTAGTATGTGGCAGTCCTAAGGACAAATATCAAACATGGTGAGTGAGTGAGAGATTTTGTTCAGCGCTTAGCAACGAGGTCTTTAGCGCTGGTGAGGGATGACATGAGGTGAGTATGGAGCAGCACCGGAATGAAAGGGCGGAGGGAAACAGGAGATCCCCGAGAAAACCCGCCGACCACCGGCATCGTCCGGCACGATTCCCACATGCGAAAATCTGGGGACCGACCATCAAACATGGTATTTTACATACCGGTACTGTAAATTATTTACAATACTAAACAAGGTAAAACAAATCCTTATCTGTTAATATTTTGGCAACTCCAACATGACTGGGACTTTCAAGTCTACGTTCTCGCAAAGCACATGATACACCAACAGCGGCGAAGGGGCGAGAGGGGCAGCTTCCCCCCGTAAGTACACCTGAGGGGGAAAATTATGCCTCCCATTCCCCTCCTTATTCCAAATTTACATTACAGCAGAATAATATTTGTTTATATGCAGAGAAAATGTAGACGATCGCACCGAAAATGTGTCAAATCATATCGAGTAATTCTCTCTTTCTCTCTCTCTCTCTAAGTGATTCGTAACTACCTCCAACCACTTTAAACTAACCAAACTTATAGAAAGAATAGTTTGCACGTTCCTGTATATTTTACAAGTTACATTTTAAAACTAGGTAGAACGGTCACACACGATAAAATACGAAGCGCATAAAAACCAACGCACAAGAACCGAAAAGCGGAACACTATGGCAGGTGGTGAAGAAAAAAGAAGAGGAAAGAGGAGGTGGAAGAGACACGACTGAGAAAGCAGAGGAAACTAGACGAAGAAGAGGCGGGGCTCATTTCCGCTTGTATTGTTTCCTCTTTGACGCCTCCGCAGCCGTCAGAGGCGGTGGCTGGCTGAAACGTTAATATTCTCACCAACCCTGGCGTGGCTCGATATTCATTACCCAGCAGGCACCTTCCGACTCCTGCCCACAGCGAACACACGAACCTTACAATAAAGGCATAGCGTTATTCACGATTGAAATACTAGGAACCTGAGGGGATTGATGCATAATACAAGTTTTATTTTTAACGTTATGACAATGACACAATATACATTTAATTTACCAACGCACTTTAAGTTAACGTGAATTTCAAATTTTTAACATTTTTTTTTGTTTAGTTATACTTTGTACAACAAATATTTTTACGGCAACTACAAACGGAAAAGTCTTAAAATCAATGTGGTTTAAAGAGCTATGTACAAAATCGAATTTGAAACGACTTTACCGTGGATATTGTTAAAATACCTAAAAAATAAATTTGTCACAAAAATGAAAAAAAAAAAAAAAAAAAAAAATTGTTACGTTTCACTCTAGACACCTACTAATATGTCAAATCAGTGATATAAGTACTTGCAGACATTTAAGTAAAGCTTTTATCTTTAATCTCTCCCTTGATAATGATAGACAGGATGGTTTATCGCGGGAAAACTTGAATTTTTGCTGGATTTAAACGTATGTTCAGCTTATCAAAATATGACTGGCTTGTACGTGAAGCTGTTGCCCTATTTGACTTGGCCAATAAGAATCCCGCTATTCTAATATTTAATGCCTGTTACTTGTCTGAAGACAACTACGTTGTGTCAGACGTTTATCACCCAATCATATGAGACGCAATGAACTACAGTGTTTTCAAGGGTATGTTGCATAAAACATTTTCACGATATACCATAATTAGATATGATGGTTTATCGCGGGAAAACTTGACTGTTTGCTAGGTTTCAACGTACGTTTAGCTTACCTGGAGATGGCTTTCCCTTGTATGTAGCGCTGTTACTCTATTTGACTGAACCAATAATAATCCCGCTATTGTAATATATGATGCCTGGTATTGGTCTGCAGACAATTACAAAGTGTCAGAAGTATCTCAGCCAATCATACATGACACAAGAAGCTATAGTGTTTTCAAGGGTATGTTGGCACGAAACAATTTCGCGATATACCACCATATCTAACCATAATTATAGAAGACGATTTATCGCGGGAAAATTTGACTGTTTACTAGGTTTCAACGTACGTACCGCTTACTAGTAGATAACTGGTTTTCGCTTGTACGTGGAACCGTTGCCTTATTTGACTGAGCCAATAAGAATCCCGCTATTGTAATATTTAATACCTGTTATTGGTCTGACGACAGCTACGTTGTGTACGACATACATCACCCAATCATATACGTTGCAAGAAACTGCAGTGTTTACAAGGGTATGTTGGCATAAACAATACCATCATCTCTAGATATGACTTAAAACACGTGGACACGAGTTGAAATCTTACTCTACCCGTAACCCTGTAACCGTCCAGAATTTTAGGAGCCAAATAGATTGCATGGGTTGAATCAAGGCGAATTCAATATCTTTCAATAACTGAAACAAAATACAGTTTTTATAGCACAGTAATAACGGTATAGTGTCGTTTAATAAACTGTTGGCCATGATTACACCTTATTAAATACGCAAATGCAAGTTTTCCGCTAAAAATAACCAAACAAAACTACAAGAGTAGTTTTCTGAGCTGTCGTTTTGTTTTTATCTGTACGCATAATATAAATGTAACCATCTATTAAGCCATAAACACACGACCACATCACGACAATAATAAATCAAACCCACTGACACCATAGCCAAAATGTTTAGCACACTGTATAAATTATATTGTTAAGTCAATCGTAAACCCAAAACAGGCAAACTCGGACGGCCATGTTGTTATTGAGAAAATAAAAGGGATAAAAAATACTATGGAACACCTGCCTCAATTCATCTTATCCGTACCTATAAACGATTTTCTACCTCACACACAGAAACCAATTTCAGAATACCTGGCGCAACACTTTCCTTGGATACGCTATTGACGTCAACGTCATTTCCGCAAGCGTTGCCTAGCAACGATACTAGAGACGAACAACGTGCAGAACATTAATCCAGGCTTTTGGCGGTACAAGTACGCAATGATTTTATAAATATACCTATGTTTGTACCCTATGCTCGCTTGGCTGCATTAATTTAAAACACTTATTCTAGGCCTACATCAAGGTGGTCCATCTCATTAATAAAGTTCAAAACATTAATGCGTAATGCTATTTATCATATGTACGTCTTACAGTGCAACATATTTATAGTTAGTACACGAAATGAAGTAAACTAAAAGACGTACTAGATGGTTTAGCATTTAGTACTCATTGCCGTAAAATGAGGTTACTTTGCTAAATGTAGAGGTATTTTGCATCACATATTTTTGTTTGAAGTAAATGTTTGCGGAATCTCAATTTGTTGACTTCGCCACTAAAGGCTTTACTAATAAAAAGTACTACAGAGCGACAAGTATCTTGGAATTCAAACTTCGGACGTAATTAATCTGGTGGTACAATGTTACCCATCATTGCGTGTCTTATAACCTCATTTTATGGTACGTAACGAATCTTGCTAACTATGACACAACACTAGCATTTTTATCGAATAATATTAAATAACTAATTAGAAAAATGTCTAAATTACCAGTTGGAACCTAGCCCTGTATTAACAGGCCTATTGAACTACTACCTATACTCTACTGGGTTATATACACGCCCTTCGAACAGATATACGGCATCGGTAGAGATACGTAGCGGAAAGAGTAAAATAATCTGCCAGAGCTCGAATTAGGAACTACTCCAGCATTCGCTTGGAAAACCGGAAAACTCCGAAAAACCACATTTAGGATGGTCGGGACGGGAATCAAATTCAGGTCTTCCCGAAAGTGATCTGTTTTACCACTGCTCCACCTCGCAATAATAACTGTATGATAATAATAAGATAGCAACATTTCCATTGTTCACGAACAAATGGCCGCTCCGTATACATGGAATTTTGGGCCAGATAAAAAATACACTAACATTTTCATAGTCGGTATACGTCACGTGCATTTGGTAAGATCTAGAGGCTCTGCAAGGCTGCGAACACCCCAACACTTCAACTGTGACTCAAATTAGCACTCTGCGCACATGTTTTGAAAATTGCTCAATTCGGGTGTTGTACAGCTGTATAGGATTATTTCAAGTGTTTCCACTTGGATTCATCCAGTTACTAGCCCGAAAATATACGCCAAAAGCGTCTAAATTAAGTAAAATATGTTTTATGGTCAATAGCGTACTGTAGCTGATAATTCGTGCGTGTTGGGATTGGATATTGATGTGATTATTGACCACATAGTAGGCCATAAAACGTAACTTATTTACATTGTGAGTGCGGATATTGCAAAACATGTTTTCATACAGTTACATTTTCTTAAAGACTGAAGATAACCATTATGATATTAATTACAACACACCGCTAGGATATATACAAATCCCGCAACATTTAGGCAATGTATATTTAAAAACAACTTAGGTAAATTTTTTTATTTTTTGTAAGGGTTGCTATTACTTACCATATTATTACCATTCAATTGGAAACAAAGTTTAATGACTTTTTTTTTTTTTGTAAAATATGACAAGGTGTCTACGTTGATTTACTTTTGTATTGAAGATCCTGTCAATGAACTTTTAACGTCTCTCTTCCACCATACAAATTTGTCGTTTCAGGTATTTCGGGATAAAGTGAGCACTAAAATTTTTACCTTTGAAAAATATCGCTAGCCGTTACTGCATATAACTCAACATTAACTATAGTCCTCTTACTGCTTGTGTGGTTGGCAGCGAAATTAAGCAATATCGTTCTATGTATTTTCCTGTTTACATAAAATCAGAAACATAACCGAAATAGACATAATTGTATTGAATATAATGAATAAACGTTTTTTTTTAATTAAACTGTATCGATTCATACTGACTGCACAATTTATCTTACGCGCGCAAACATTAAGTGACGTGTCCAGAATCACCGTAAGAGAAAAAAACCGTAAAAATTGAACACACATTTGAGTGGTGCATGCTACAACACACCGTACCGCTGCTTAGCCGCCGTAAGAACGTAGAGGGATAGAAACCTGTCAATTTCTTACGGTTATTTCTATACGGCTACTTTACGGTCAATGTAGCACGGGCTTTAGACATGTCCCGTCGTTAGCCGTTACGTGTGTAAACCTACAAATTGGCTGAAAATAGAACTTAATCAGGACTTTTTGATTGCTCACTTTATCCGAACCACCCATAGTCGATACATAATACCATCACAAGTGTTTACAACCATCTCCTCACTTCTTTAAGAGTTCGCTCTTTAGTTCTGCAGTTGTTTCGAAAATATTTTTTTAACACACATTAATACATATATCTAAAATTCATCCTTACAGTTTTAACACTTATATATCATAGTTTGTATCTGAATTTTCTGTTGCAATACACCAAACAGATTTTTAGATTTTTGCCCCTGAAATATCACATATTTTGTTGTCAAAATAAAGCAAAATTAAGCAAAATTTTTTTTTTTGCTAGCAAACTGTACATTATTTTAAAAAATGTTCTGGCAAAATTGTGTATCGTATGACTGTAAACAGTCTCAAATTTTTAAAAAAGCATTTGGTTTAAAAATATTTGAGTTATTCGCAAATGTTTGAAATAAATGAAAGATCATGGCCACAAGTACCTTACGTGATAATTATATGGCGCTGCGCCAATCATAATAGCAATGCAGTTGCATATATCCGCCTTACAAAAGCATTCTACAACGTATCTCAATCTGTACAAGAAAAAAAACTGATTTTATAAAAGGTTTCGCCAATATTATCTGCAATTTACGGACAAGCTCTACACGAAACGAATGATACAGTATCGGCGTATTGTGCTAATAACAATGACTTCAATTTCCGAAGGAGGCTAGACTTTACCAAAAAACGTAAACAGTATAATTTAACAGTAAGAAATTCCATAAAACCGAATGACTGGTTTCTCGAGAACCTATCAGTACGACTCCTAATTTCACCTAGTTTAAGGGGACTGCTCATTCCCAGCTTGGAATTATAGCTTTTCTTTTAAACCAGCGAATAGACAGATTGTTTTACGTTTCCACATACAAACTGCATTGTTTATCGTTTCATTCCATACGGAGCGAGTTCTGTTAATTTTGTGACCATTGTAGCTGCTCGCGTAAGTAAATAACTTTCTTCTTGCCAGCGGTTTTTCGTCACAAAATAATTACTACACTGAGCTTGCAACCATTTTTATAAAAATTATTAAGTTATGTATCAATCTCCCTAAGTTCACTTCGTCCCGCATAGTATCAACGCACGATCCTTGCATATGTCATTTCACGCCACTCCGTTATTTTCCTTTATCCAAGAAAATTTCAGTTTCGTTCCAATGTTTCATGAGAGAAAATAGTTTTTTATAACAACTTGGAAAGGGAACTTTCTCAGTTCGTATAAAACCATAAAATTTTATCAACAAAAATATAAACTTTGTTGACAAATAAATTGAGTGACTTTCACACAACTTATGCAACACAAAATAGATAAATACAATTTTCAAACATACAGTTACTTCTTAAATGTTGGACATGTCAATCGCCACCTGGTTAGGAGGATACAGAAGCCTGATGACCGGAATCGCTGTTGGCGTCATGGCTAGAGAACCCGACTCCCACCAAGGAGATGTGGGTTAGGCTCCCGGCGGCGTCGACCTTCATATTTTCGCAATGAGGATGGTACTTAGAAAAACAATTTAATATTAACATGATTTTTTCGTAATATTTTCGCACCAAATGCAACCACATAAAGTAATAATTCCGTGCGTATTTTAATTTACTAGTTATTGAGCTTTGAAAATGTCATATTTTCAAAACGCCGCCGTAAACACTGAAAAGACGTTCTTATTGGCTAACACGCGTGTGACGAAATTTGACTTTCATTTGCCGCCCGCTCGTCAGGCATTAGAGTAGGGTTTGTAATCTCACACTACGTAATTTAAAAACTGGGCAAATTTAATGAACCAGATTACTTAAAAGCTAACTCGTAAAATTTACTCACTGTCAACTCATGCACCGTTGCAGTTGAAGATTTTCTCAGTTAATAACTAAGACTTCACTGGTACTGAACTGAGGGGAGCGAAGCTCTCGCACACTGCGAGGTTAGGTCAATATAATTCAAATTCCGGAGTGATAATAACTTACTACGAATCCATTTTATTGTGTCAAATCCGCTCAAGAATAATACATTTTGGTTTAAAGTAAGCCGTAAGAAGGTCGCATGCGTCAAAAAATGAACCTATCGAGCTAACAGTTTGAATGCGTTTAAGCAAACCTGCTGGCTCTCTGGTGATCTAGTGTTCCGATTGCGCAAGTCGGGAAAATAATATAACACATTGATTTATCTGTTAAAAATAATTTTTTCTTCTCAATGATTGTTACGTTCCTTGTGAGCGACCGTGATAATTGCCGTAGCAGTGTAGCCACCAATTGACGCATTTCGCCGCCCATCTATCGAATTATCTGCCAATCACAGGTGCCTTGAACTCGCATATTGGCTAAGTCGTTCCTACAGGCGGAGCGGCTACGCAATGGAAGAGCAAAAACACAATAAACTGAACAGATTTCGAGATTTAGTTGCAACTTTTAACTTAAAAGAACTTATTTATTTCATGCTTACAGTGTTATACTGTACACAATACATTGGCATAACCACTGCATACATAAACTATACTTCTGTCGCTAATAGCAGATAGTTTCCGGTTTTGTTTTTTAGAAACCACACAGTCCGTCTTGAACTGTTACACGGCGCTGTAGTAAATATTGTATTTGGTATAAACTTAATTGGTTTGCTGAACAAAGGAGCTGCTATAGACAAACAACTATTCGGAGTCCCAGCCATACCCGTGTTTACCACACAAACTACTGGATTTTAACGTAATTTCAGGAACTAAACTTGAGTTGCTGTACGAGTTAAGAATAAACAAACATGCAATTACAAGTCTAATGACGTCACAGGAAACTCAACATGGTGGCACTAATTTTTAGTGAACTAAAATAAACGTTCTTTTTATTTGCGGTTTTCTCGGATTATACGGACGCAATTAAAGAAAGTGTTGTACAGTTACTGATTAAATTAAATGTACATTTAAATGAAAATAAAATTTAAAAATAGGTAATATCTCCATTGCGTGATCATGCAGCTGGCCCGTGGATTTTCTCAGGACTCTCCCATTTTCTACGCCTCTTTCATTTCGGCGCTTTTCCGTTGTACGGCCTGATTCCACGTCGTCCTTCAGGGCACACAGTTGTTTTAGCAGAAATTCCGCGGTGACGTCTTTTCTTAGATACAACAGTATTAAAATGCAGTTTGTAGTCGAAAGTCATCAAATAAAATTATCGTACTCTGTCTTTTTTTTCCCCCTTTGCATGCGCACGGAGAGAACCGTTACATACCTGTACTACTGTCGAATCACGTGAACTAAAGGGAGACGAGACGAACATCAAAGCGAAAACGTTGCTCCTTCCTCCGTCCCGAAGTAACAGATCCAAAGAAATCTCTCTACGCTCACTAGGAAAAACTTGGCTGTATCCCACTTTCCTGACGGCTAAGCTGTCAACACGGACGCTACGCTGTCGAGTCCGACTACATTCGTACACACACATACGCGAGCAGAAGGCTGGGCGCCAACTGGCAAGGAAACGTGGCGCCTGCACTAGCTGGAGGGCGTGGCAAGGTTTGGTCCCTCCTCCCCTTCTCTAGGCACAGGCAGGAAGGAAATGGGGAGCGGGAAATACGAGGCAGGGGTGCGTGGATTAGAAAATAAGCTACCATTCTCCTGCTGTCCCTTCCACCTGTCCTCTTCCCGCTAACAACTTCCCAGCGAGCTTTCGACAGCTGCCCGTAGACAATGTTCACAGCCGGGAAGGTTCCAGTCCCTGCAGCCACAGAATAAAGGTTGGTTCACAATTTAAAACATAAGCATACATACCAATGCTGTAGTGCCAAAATTGGTACAGGGTATTTTCACGAGCAAGGTAACATTGGTACAGGATATACTCACGACAAGGTACGGCCATTTTCTGGTACCAGGTTGCCAACAGAAGGAAAGCAGACTGGGCTGAATCAACGAAAGAGTATACGGCGTATACCCGCGTATACCCCAGACTACAGCACTCAACACAACTGTACAAACTGTGCACGACCAGACGCCTTGCGCAAAATTAGTTCACAATTAGATTCTTACTGCCAGTGAAATTTTTTCGACGAATCTGAAATATTCATTGCTGTATAAAAGCCAACAAAAGGCCGTTATAACATATTTGAGGTGGAATCGTATTTGGAGATAAAAGTAAACGCAGAAACAAAGTTCCTATAAACTGCACAGCGTAAAACATTATTTACAATATAGAAACATAGTTCTTAACATTAAAATTTCTTATTCTAGCTTTGTTTTGTACTCGTGTATTTTAGAGGTTAAACCAACATGGCGGACATTCACAAACTCCTTTGCTGTGATTGGTTGCTGTCCTATGCGTATGCACAAGAATTAAGTATTGTCATTTTTCATATCAGCAACTCTATGCACACAACACCAAAAAGGTGTTGTGAATTGGTAGGTAAGAATACATAGAGGTTAGTTGTTGTGTGAACGACCTATTTTGTAGGCTTACTATTAAGTTATCAACTGTGAACCCACCGTAAGTAGTGACAGAAGCGACATATGGTTTTTATCGAACTCATCTTTGGATTCTCACATTGTTACAGTTCGTGGATGTTTGGTAACGCTGAAGTTAGTAGGCCCTGGTTTTAAACCGTGAGGAAATTAACACGTAAATAACTTCACATTATGTGTGTATATGTATGTTTATATATATATATGTATGTTTATATATATATATATATATATATATATATATATATATATATATATACATATACATACATACACACACGAGATACAAACAAAATACAGAATTTCTTGAAACATATGCGGTTTAAACCAACGTCTCAAATCCCACATGGCTTACATGTCTGTACTTTCACGCGAAATTATATAATAACAACTATTTAAAAAATTATCTAATGCCGTTTTTTATGTATAGACTCGTATCATCACGTTTACCATTTCTAAATGATTTAATAAAATACAGACTAAATACACTGAATCAAGCACAAGTGCTTACAAATTACTCTAATACACGTAGATTTGTTGGTATTCTTGCACTCCCCTAGAGTTGAGACGAAACAACAATGAAAGAACTTGGATATAGCTTCTGATAACGTTATTTGTGTGGCGCAGTCTAGCTTCGGCGACCAGGGCCCTGTTCCACAATAAACTACAAATTACAAGTTACAAGTTACAAGTTACAAAATACTAGTTCTAATAATTTCTGTTTCACAATGCATTT
Organism: Medauroidea extradentata; assembly: GCA_003012365.1. Taxonomy (NCBI): domain Eukaryota; kingdom Metazoa; phylum Arthropoda; class Insecta; order Phasmatodea; family Phasmatidae; genus Medauroidea; species Medauroidea extradentata. The sequence goes on along the minus strand of PNEQ01065998.1, from coordinate 104 downwards.
GGCAACACTTGTAAAATGAGTCAAAATTTTACAAGTAAATAAGGGTTTCTACAAGTTGGAGGCCATAATTCTACAAGTAAGCAAACAGAGGAAGTGTGAAAGTG
>PNEQ01065997.1:0-10519 GCA_003012365.1 Medauroidea extradentata | reverse complement strand
GGTATGTTAGGTTAGGTTAGGTTACGATACGTTACGATACGATACGAAACGAAACAATACGATACGATACGATAAAATACGATACGATAGGTTAGGTTAGGTTAATTTAGGTTAATTAAGGTTAGGTTAGGTTACGATACCATACGATACGATACTATACGATACGTTACATAACGAAACGAAACGATACGATACGATACGATAGGTTAGGTTAATTTAGGTTAGGTTAGGTTAATTTAGGTTAATTTAGGTTAGGTTAGGTTAGGAATGGTTAGGTTATGTTAGGTTAGTTTACGATACGATACGAAACGATACGATACGATACGACAAAAAACGATACGATACGATACGATAGGTTAGGTTAGGTTAGATTACATTAGGTTAGGTTAGGTTAGTTAGGTTAGGTTAATTTAGGTAAATTTAGATTAATTTAGGTTAGGTTAGTTTAGGTTATGTTACGATACGATACGATTCGATACGAAACGATACGATACGATACGATACGATATGATACGATAGGTTAGGTTAGGTTAGGTTAGGTTTGGTTAGGCCTGCATAGGTTAGGTTAATTTAGGTGAGGTTAGTTTAGGTTAATTCAGGTTAATTTATGTTAATTTAGGTTAGGTTAGGTTAAGATACGATACGATACGTTAGATTAGGTTAGGTTAGGTTAGGTTAGGTTACGATACGATACTATCCGAAACGATACGATACGATATGATACGATACGATACAATAGGTTAGGTTAGGTTAAGTTGTTTTAGGTTAATTTAGTTTAGGTTAGGTAAGGTTGGTTAGGTTAGTTTAGATTAGGGTTAGGTTTAGGTTAGGTTAGCTTAATTTAGGATAAATTAGGGTAGGTTAGGTTAGGATAGGTTACGATACGATACGATACGATACGATATGATACGATAGGTTAGGTTAGGTTAGGTTAGATTAGGTTAGGTTAGGTTAGGTTAGTTAGGTTAGGTTAAGTTAGGTTAATTTAGGTTAATTTAGGTTAATTTAGGTTAGGTTAGTTTAGGTTAGGTTAATTTAGGTTAATTAAGGTTAGGTTAGGTTAGGATAAGTTAGGTTAGGTAAGGTTAGTATGGTTAGGTTAATTTAGGTTAGGTTAGGTTAATTTTGGTTAATTTAGTTTAGTTTAGGTTAGGTTAGGATAGGTTATGTTAGGTTAGGTTAGGTTACGATACGAAACGATACGATACGATACGATAGTTTAGGTTAGTTTAGGTTAGGTTATATTATGTTCGTTTAATTTAGGTTAAATTAGGTTAGGTTAGGTCAGGTTAGGTTAGGTTACGATACGATACGATACGAAACGACACGATACGAAATGATACGATACGATACGTTAGGTTAGGTTACGTTAGGTTAGGTTACGTTAGGTTAGGTTACGTTAGGTTAGGTTAATTTAGGTTAGGTTAGGTTAGGTTAGTTTATGTTAATTTAGGTTAATTTAGATTAGGTTAGGTTAGGTTAGGTTAATTTAGGTTAGGTTAGGTTAGTTTAGGATAGGTTACGTTAGGTTAGGTTAGGTTAATTTTTAGGTTAGGTTTGGTTAGGTTAGGTTCGGTTAGGTTAGGTTAGGTTAGGTTACGATACGATACGATACGAAACGATACGATACAATACGATACGATAGGATAGGTTAGGTTAGGTTAGGTTAGAATAGGTTAGGTTAGGTTATGTTATGTTAGGTTATGTTAGGTTAGGTTAGGTTGGGTTACGTTAGGTTAATTTAGGTTAATTTAGGTTAGGTTAGGATATGTTAGGTTAGGTTAGGTTAGGTTACGATACGATACTATACGAAACGATACGATACGATATGATACGACACGATACGATAGGTTAGGTTAGGTTAAGTTAGGTTAGGTTAATTTAGTTTTGGTTAGGTTAGGTTAGGTTAATTTAGGTTATGTTAGGTTAAGATAGGTTAGGTTAGGTTAGGTTAAGTTAGGTTAGGTTAGGTTAGGTTACGATACGATACGAAACGATATGAAACAATACTATACGATACGGTACGATAGGTTATGTTAGGTTAGGTTAGGTTTTGTTAAGTTAGGTTAGGTTAATTTAGGTATATTTAGGTTAGGTAAGGTTAGGTTAGTTTACGATACGATACGATACGAAACGATACGATACGATATGATACAATACGATACGAAACGACACGATACGATACGATACGATAGGTTAGGTTAGGTTAGGTTAATTTATGTTAGGTTAGATTAGGTTAGGTTAGGTTCGGTTAATTTAGGTTAATTTTGGTTAGGTTAGGTTAGTATCGGCTAGGTAAGGTTATGTTATGTTAGGTTACGCTTCGATACGATACGATACAATACGAAAATATACGATATGATACGATACGATATGATACTATACGATACGATACGATAGGTTAGGTTATGTTAATTTAGGTTTATTTAGGTTAATTTAGGTTATGTTAGTTTAGGTTAGGTTACTATACGATACGATACGGTACAATACGAAACGATACGATACGGTACGTTAGGTAATGTTAGGTTAGGTTAGGTTTATGTTAATTTAGGTTAATTTAGGTTAGGTAAGGTTAGGTTACGATACGATACGAAATGAACCAATACGATATGATACGATAAGATTCGATACGACACGATACGATACGATACGATAGGTTAGGTTAGGTTAGGTTAATTTAGGTCAGGTTAGGTTAGGTTAATTTAGGTTAATATAGGTTAGGTTAGGTTAGGATAAGTTAGGTTATGTTATGTTAGGTTAGGATACGATACGATACGAAACGATATTATACGATACGATAGGTTAGGTTAGGTTAGGATAGGTTAGGATACGATACGATACAATACGAAACGATACGATACGAAACGATACGATACGACAGGAAAATATACGATACGATAGGTTAGGTTAGGTTATGTTAGGTAAGGTTTGGTTAGGATAGGTATGGTTAGGTTAGGTAAGGGTTAGGTTAATTTTATGTTAGGTTAGGTTAGGTTAGGTTAAGTTAGGTTAAGTTAGTTTCGGTTAGGTTAGGTTCGGTTAGGTTAGGTTAGGTTACGATACGATACGAAACGATACGAAACAATACGATACGATGTGTTAGATTAGGTTAGGTTAAGTTAATTTAGGTTAGGTTAGGTTAGGTTAATTTAGTTTAATTTCTGTTATGTTAGTTTAGGTTAGGATAGGTTAGGTTAAGATAGGTTAGGTTAGGTTAGGATAAGTTAGGATAGGTTAGGTTATGTTAGGTTAGGTTACGATGCGATACATAGGTTAGGTTAGGTTAGGTAAGGTTAGGTTAATTTAGGTTTGGTTAGGTTAGGTTAGGTTAAATTAACTTAATTTATGTTAGGTTAGTTTAGGATAGGATAGGTTAGGTTAGGTTAGGTTAGGTTAATTTAGGTTAATTTAAGTTAGGTTAGTTTAGGATGCGATAGGTTAGGTTAGGTTAGGTTAGGTTACGAAACGATACGATACTAAACGATACGATACGATTCAATAGGTTAGGTTAGGTTAGGATAGGTTAGGTTAGGTTAGGTTAAGTTAGATTTATTTAGGTTAGTTTAATTTAGGTTATGTTAGGTTAGGTTAGGTTAAATTATGTTAATTTAAGTTACGTTAGTTTAATTTAGTTTAATTTAAGGTTAGGTTAGGATAGTTTATGTTAGGTTAGATTAGGTTAGGTTACGAAACGATACGATACGATAGTTTCGGTTAGGTTAGGTTATGTTATGTTAGGTTAGGTTAGCTTAGGTTAAGTTAGGTTACATTAGGTTAGGTTAGATTAGGTTAGGTTAGGTTTGATTGGTTTAGATTAGGATAGGTTTTGTCGTATTGTCTCGTGTCTCGTCGTGTCGTGTCGTATCGTGTTATGTCGGGTTGTATCATGTAGTGTCGTGTCTTTTCGTGCTGTGCCGTGTCTTGTCGTGTCGTGTTGTTTAAATCGTATCATGTCGTGTAATGTCGTGTCGGGTCATGTCAGTTCATATTTAGATCAGTTTATTTTAAATTATGTTAGGGTAGTTTGGGTTACGTTGGGTGTGGTTGGGTTGGGTTGTGTTGTGTTTTGTGCTGTGCTGTGGTGTGATGTGGTGTGGTGTGTTAAACTGTGTTGTGTTAGGTGAGGTTCGGTTAGGTTATGTGAGGTTAGATTAGGTTAGTTTTAATTGGTTAGTTTAGGTTAGTTTAGGTTAGGTTAGGTTTGGTTAGATTCGGTTAGGATAGGTTAGATTAGTTTAGGTTAAGTTAATTAATGTTAATTTAGTTTTAAGTTGGGATAGGTTAGGTTATTTTAGGTAAGGTTAGGTTAGGTCGTATCGTGTCGTGTCTTGTCGTGTCGTATCTTGTCGTGTCATGTCGTATCGTGTCTTTTCGTGCTGTGCCATGTCATGTCGTGTTGTTTTGTATCGTGTCATGTCGTGTCGGGTCATGTCACACAAATTTAGGTCATCTTATGTCAATTTACTTTAGGTTATGTTAGGGTAGGTAAGGTTAGGTTAGTTAATATAAGGTTAGGTTAGGATTGGAAATTTAGGTTAGGTCAGGTTAGGTTATGTTTTGTTATGTTAGGTTAGGTTATGTTATGTAAGGTTAGGTTAGATTATCGTAGGTTAGGTTAGGTTACGTTAGGTTAGGTTAGATTAGGTTAGGTTAGGTTTGCTAGGTTTAGGTTAGGATAGGTTAGGTATTATCATGTCGATTTCTTCGTGTTGTCGTTTCGTGTCGTATCGTGTTATGTAGTGTCATATCGTGTCGTGATGTGTCTTTTCGTGCTGTGCCGTGCCTTGTCGTGTCGTGTTGTTTCGTATCGTATCATGCTGTGTAATGTCGTGTCGGGTCATTTCATGTCAATTTAGGTCAGTTTATTTTAAGTTATGTTAGGTTAGGTTGGGTTAGGTTGGGTGTGGTTGTGTTGGGTTGTGTTGTGTTATGTTTTGTGCTGTGCTGTGGTGTGGTGTGTTGTGTTAGGTTTGGTTCGGTTAGGTTATATTAGGTTAGTTTGATTTGGTTAGGTTAGGTTAGTTTAGGTTAGGTTTGGTTAGGTTAGATTCGGTTAGGATAGGTTAGATTAGTTAAGGTTAAGTTCATTTACGTTAATTTAGTTTTTAGTTTGGTTAGGTTAGTTTAGGTAAGGTTAGGTTAGGTCGTATCGTGTCATGTCTTGTCGTATCGTGTCATGTCGTATCGTGTCTTTTTGTGCAGTGCCGTGTCGTGTCGTGTTGTTTCGTGTCGTGTCATGTCGTGTCATGTCGTGTAGGGTCATGTCAATTCAGTTTAGGTCGGTTTAGGTCAGTTAAAGTTAAGTTAGGTTAGGTTACATTAGGTTAGGTTAAGTTAGGTTAGGTAAGTTAGTATCGTGTCGTGTCTTGTCGTGTCGAGTCGTATCGTGTCGTTTGGTGTCGTGTCGTGCCATGTCGTGTCGGGTCATGTCAGGTTAGTTTAGGTCAGCTTAGGTCATTTTGTTAGGTTACGTTAGGTTATTTAAGGTTAGGTTAGTTAATGTTAGGTAGGTTAGGATAGGAAATATAGGTTACGTCAGGTTAGGTTAGGTTTTGTTTTGTTAGGTTAGGTTATGTTAGGATAGGATTGGTTAGGTTAGTATAGGTTAAGTTAGGCAAGGTTAATTTAGTTTAGGTTAGGTTAATTTAGTTTAGGTTAGGTTAATTTAGGTTAGGTCTTATTGTGTCGTATCTGGTCGTGTCGTGCCGTATCGTGTCGTGTTGTGTCGTATCGTGTCTTTTCGTGCTTTGCCGTGTCGTGTCGTGTTGTTTGGTATCGTGTCATGTCGTGTCATGTCGTGTCGGGTCATATCAGGTCAATTTAGGTCAGTTTATTTTAAGTTATGTTGTGTTAGGTTGGGTAAGGTTGGCTGTGGTTGGGTTAGGTTAGGTTGGGTTAGTTTAGTTTAGGTTAGGTTAGGTTGAGTTAGGTTACGTTGAGTTCGGTTGTGTTGGGTTGGGTTGGGATAGGTTAAGTTAGGTTAATTTAGGTTATGTTAGGTTAGGTTAGATTTGGTAAGGTTAGGTTAGGTTAGGTTGGGTGATGTTAGTTTAGGTTATGTTCGGTTAGGTTAGGTAGTTTAGGTAATGTTAGGTTACGTTAGGATAGGTTATGTTAGGTTTATTTAGGTTATGATAGGTTAGGTTAGGTTAGGGAGTATCGTGTCGTGTCATGTCGTGTCGTGTCATACCATGTCGTGTCGTATCGTGTCTTTTCGTGCTGTGCCGTGTTGTGTCGTGTTGTTTCGTATCGTGTCATGTCGTGTCGGGTCATGTCAGGTCTGTTTAGGTCAGATTAGGTCTTTTTAGGTTATTTTGGTTTAGGTTAGGTTGTTTAGGTTAGGTTAGTTTAGGTTAGGTTAGTTTAGGTTAGGTTATGTTAGGTTAGGTTAGGTTAGGTAAGGTTATGTGAGGTTAGGTTAGGTTAGGTTTGGGGTAAGGTAAGGTTATGTTAGCTTAGGTTAGGTTAGTATAGGTTAGGTTATGTTAGGTTAGGTTAGGTTAAGTTAGGTTAGGTTACATTAGGTTAAGTTACGTAAGGTTAGGTAAATTTAGGTTAGGTTAGTTTAAGTATGTTTATGTTAGGGTATGTTAGGTTAGGTTAGGTAAGGTTAAGAATGTTTAGGTTAGGTTTTGTTAGGTCGTATCGTGTCGTTTCTTGTCGTGTCTTATCTTGTCGTTTCGTATCTTGTCGTGTCGTAACTTGTCGTGTCATGTCGTATCGTGACTTTTCGTGCTGTGCCGTGTCATGTCGTGTTGTCTTGTATCGTGTCATGTCGTGTCGGGTCATGTCAGGACAGTTCAGGTCAGCTTAGGTCAATTTACATTAGGTTATGTTAGGGTAGGTATGGTTAGGTTACTTAATATATGGTTAGGTTAGGATTGGAAATTTATGTTAGGTCAGGTTAGGATATGTTTTGTTATGTTAGGTTAGGTTATGTTAGGTTAGGTTATGTTAGGTAAGGTTATGTTAGGTAAGGTTAGGTTAGGTTAGCTTCGGTTAGATTAGGTTAGGTTATATTAGGTTATGTTAATTTAGGTTAATTTAGGTTAATTAAGGTTAGGTTAGATTAGGTTATGTTAGGTTAGGTTAGGTTAGTTTAGGATAGGTTAGGTTAGGTTAGGATACGATACGATACAATACGAAACTATACGATATGAAACTATACGATACGTTACTATACGAAACGATACGATACGAAACGATACTAAACGTACGATACGGTACGATAGGTTAGGTTAGGTTAGGTTAGGATAGGTTAGGTTAGGTTAGGTTAGGTTAGGTTAGGTTATATTAGGTTAGGTTAATTTAGGTTAGGTTAGGTTAATTTAGGTTAATTTAGGTTAGGTTAAGTTAGGTTAGTTTGGATAGGTTATATTAGGTTAGGTTAGGTTATTTTAGGTTATGTTAGGATATGTTAGGTTAGTTTAAATTAGGTTAGGTTAGGTTAGGTAAGGTTAATTTAGGTTAGATTAGGTTAGGTTAGGTTATGTTAGGTTAGGTTAGGTTAGGTTAGGTTAGGTTTGGTTTGGTTTGGTTTGGTTTGGTTTGGATTGGTTTGGTTTGGTTAGATTAGGTTAGGTTACGTTAGGTTAGCTTAGGTTAATTTAGGTTAATTTAGGTTAATTAAGGTTATGTTAGGTTAGGTTAGGATAGGTTAGGTTAGGTTACGTTACGATACGATACAATTCGAAACGATACGATACGAAACGATACGATACGATAGGTAAGGTTAGGATAGGTTAGGTTAGGTTATATTAGGTTAGGTTAGGTTAGGTTAATTTAGGATAATTAAGGTTAATTGAGGTTAGGTTAGGTTATGTTACGATACGATACGAATCGAAACGATACGAAACGATAAGATACGATTGGTTAGGTTAGGTTAGTTTAGTGTATGTTAGGTTAGGTTAATTTAGGTTAATTTTGTTTATGTTAGGTTTGGTTAGGTTAGGTTTGGTTAGGTTAGGTTACGATAAGATACGATACGAAACGAAACGATACGGTACGATACGATACGATACCATGGGTTAGGTTAGGTTAGGTTAATTTAGGTTAGGGTAGGTTAGATTAGGTTAGGTTAATTTAGATTAGGTTAGGTTAGGTTAGGTTAATTTAGGTTAATTTAGGTTAGGTTAGGTATGGTTACGATAAGATACGATACGAAACGATACGAAACGATAAAATACGATATGATACGATACGATACGATAGGTTCGGTTAGGTAAGGTAAGGTAAGGTTAGGTTAGGTTAGGTTAGGTTAGGATAGGTTATATTAGGTTAGGTTAGGTTAATTTAGGTTAATTTAGGTAAATTATGTTAGGTTAGGTTAGGTTAATTTATGTTAATTTAAGTTAGGTTAGGTTATGATAGTTTAGGTTAGGTTAGGTTAGGTTAGGATAGGTTTGGATAGGTTAGTTTAGGTAAGGTTAGGTTTCGATACGATATGATACGATACGAATCGATACGATACGATACGAAACGATACGATACGATACGAAACGATACGATACGAAAGGTTAGGTTAGGATAGGTTAGGTCAGGTTAGGTTAGGTAAGGTTAGGTTAGGTTAGGTTAATTTAGGTTAGGTTAGGACGAAACGATACGATACAATACGATACGATACGATAGGTTAGGTTAGGTTAGGTTAATTTCTGTTAGGTTATGTTAGGTTAGGTTAGGTTAATTTAGGTTAATTTAGGTTAGGTTAGGTTAGGATAGGTTAGGTTATGTTATGTTAGGTTAGGTTAGGTTAGGTCAGGTTAGGTTAGGTTACGATACGATACGAAACGATACGATACGATAGGTTAGGTGAGGTTAGGTTAATTTAGGTTATTTAGGTTAATTTTGGTTAATTTAGGTTAGGATAGGTTAGGTTAGGTTAGGTTAGGTTAATTTAGGTTAATTTAGGTTAGTTTAGGTTAGGTTAGGTTAGGTTACGTTAGGTTAAGTTACGATACGATACAATACAATACGAAACGATACGATACGAAACGATACGATACGAAACGATATGAATCGATACGATACTATACGATACGATACGACTGGTTAGGTTAGGTTAGGTTACGATACAATACGAAACGAAACGATACGAAACGATACGATACGATACGAAACGATACGATACGATACGTTATGTTAGGTTAGGTTAGGTTACGTTACGATCCGATACGATACGATACGAAACGATATGTAACGATACGAAACGATACGATACCATACGATATGATACGAAACGTTAGGTTAGTTTAGGTTAGGTTAGTTTAGGTCAATTTAGGTTAATTTAGGGTCGGTTAGGTTACGATACGATACGATACGATAGGAAACGAAACGAAACGATAAGATATACGATACGATACGATAGTTTAGGTTAGGTTAGTTTAGGTTAGGTAAGGTAAGGTTAGGTTAGGTTATGTTATGTTATATTATGTTATCTTAGGTTAGGTTAGGTTAGGTTAAGTTATTTTAGGTTAGGTTAATTTAGATTAGGTTAGGTTATGTTAGGTTAGGTTAGGTTAGGTTAATTTAGGTTAGTTTAGGTTAGGTTAGGTTAGGTTGCGATACGATACGATACGAAACGAAAAGATACGAAACGATACGATACGAAACGATACGATACGATAGGTTAGGTTAGGTTAGGTTAGGTAAGATTAATTTATGTTAATTTAGATTAATTTAGGTTAGGTTAGGTTAGGTTTGGTCAATTTAGGTTAATTTATGATAGGTTAGGTTAGGTTAGATTAGGATAGGTTAGGATAGGTTAGGTTAGGTTATGATACGATACGATACAATATGAAACGATACGATACGAAACGATACTATACGAAACGATACGATACGATAAGTCATGTTAGGATAGGTTAGTTTAGGTTAGTTAGGTTAGGTTAAGATAGGTTAATTTAGGTTAGGTTAGGTAATTTAGGTTAATTTAGGTTAGGTAAGGTTAGGTTAGGTTAGGTTATGTTAGTTTAGGTTAGGTTACGATAAGATACGATACGATACGAAACGATACGATACGATACGAAACGATACGAAACGATACGATACGATACGATAGGTTATATTAGGTTATGTTAGGTTAGGATAATTTAGGTTAATTAAGGTTAGGTTAGGTTACGATTCGATACGATATGGTACGATACGATACGATACGAAACGATACGAAACGAAACGATATGATACGATACGATACGATACAATAGGTTAGGTTAGGTTAGGTTAATTTAGGTTAATTTAGGTTATGTTAGGTTAGGTTAGGTTAGGAAAGGTTGGGTTAGGTTAGGTTACGATACGATACGAAACGATACGATAGGTTACGATACGATACGATACAAAACGATACGAAACGATTCGATACGATACGATACGTTAGGTTAGGTTAGGTTAGGTTAGGTTAGGTTAGGATTGGTTAGGTTAGGATAGGTTAGATGAGTTTTGGTTAAGTTCATTTACGTTAATTTAGTTTTTAGTTTGGTTAGGTTAGTTTAGGTAATGTTAGGTTAGGTCGTATCGTGTCATG
>PNEQ01065996.1:0-10519 GCA_003012365.1 Medauroidea extradentata | reverse complement strand
AGGTAAAATCGAAGTGATAGTATCCATGCAAACAATGCATTTATCATATTTTGTAACATAAAACTTGGTATAGTTTAAGTTACTAATATTGGAATTGAGTATACTGTTATGGGAAGATTCATGGTACATGCATATGCCATTTCAAGAGAACACCTTGAAATGTTAATAAGAGATCTTATTTTTTTTTTTTTTTTTTACCGTTTGGTTAACACTGTTCAGCATTTTACAAATTTTCTGCAATGCTACCGCGAATTTAGACAGTTACAGTACTCATTTGAAAAGGGTGGAAAGTTCTTTACTAAGGTCAACAAATGTTTCCACGAACTCGTCACACTTCTCCATGATCATCAATTATTTTATCGATAATGCCTATTTTTTTAAATTATAATATTGCCGTTATACAACCATCTAAACACGGTGCACTAAAATGGAAATGACTTTAAAACACATCTTTTCATAACGTAACATTTTCAAACACGATTCGCAAAGTTTAGGTTAGTTATGGTTTGCGTAAACAAAGACAAACGAACGCACGTAAAGAGATTAATGTTGCCAACGCAGGTACACCGATCGATAGCGTTCCTAGCGGCGGCGGCAATTCTCTTGCCGCCATCTTGAATTTATTGTGCCGTGAGCGCAAGGATTACACGCGATCACGGTCGATCTGCTACGGGTTTGCACGCGATCCCCAATGGCGGATTGTATTTATTCGTGTTACATGCATGCGTTGGCCATCCTGAGTATACCTGCTCGCTGTCTATGGAACGCTATATCTCATGTCAGTTATCTATGATGACGGTACAAAAACGTAAACAAATGCGGTATTTTTCTTGCAGTTGCAGTTTCCTTTCAGTTTGTTTCCTAAAGAAAATTGCGTTCATTACTTTTATAAAAATTACATTTTTTTTACAAAAGTTGACCGTATTACGCGAGAAATCAGGCACGTGGCAAAACGTAACATGTGGGAAAATTAACCATGGCTCTTATGACAAAAGTGATGGGACCAAACGAACCAAACGGCTCAGCTGGGAAAACGTATCTCGTGGGAACGTCTTAAGCGAGTTGTACTGTACAGTGAAACCATTCTTACAATACGTTACAGGAGTACCCAATTTATTACATTCCCAGATTTTGAAATTTCCCTTATTTTACAATTGTTTTCGCTGGTCCCTTGCAAAACTTACACAGCATACATTTCCCTTATTTTACACTTTCTTGCATTTAAACCATTTTAGTAGGTCCCTTGAGTGGTGTAAAAATGTAACTCTATAGTTTTAAAATATTTCTTCCAAGTCTTATCTACTGACTTATTCAATGCAAATCATCACAGTTGAATTTTCAAAATAACACTGTTAAACTCACTCATATGCATTATACGAAATTCAATTAAAGTACAGGTCTAAGTAAAACAAGTCATGTACTTTGTAGAATACAAAATTCCCAATCACAATAACTGTGTACTTTCTAGAATACAAAATTCCTAATCACTGTAACTGTGGGTTGTTAAAAATTGAACAATCTGGACACTTACTTCTTCAGGAAGCTCCTTTCTTTCTTTTGTAGAGTCAGATATGTTTTGGAAAAGGGATTCCCAAACGTTCCAATGGCTCATATCATGGCACTGAGAGAATATGGAGATCTTCTTGACACTTGTCACGACGCTGAACGTCACATCCTCATCAGGAATTTCTTCCTGTACGATACACGTATGCACAACAAGAAACTACCTTTTCATGTACTGCCACAAGCTTTCTTTACTCTTAAAAATAAGTGTGATAAAAATTGGGGTGAGCAATAATAGGATTTCAAGCTTGATGCAACTGACATTCATCAATTGTTTATTCTGACTGATTTTCATTATGCTATTCACTTACTCAAACATCTGGAACCATTTCATCTTTCTCCTCTTGAGTGTTTTCAGCAACGTACATACGTAAACGGGCACAAAATCTCAATTTAACATTTACTGGCCAGTTCAGACATTAAGAAACTTACAAACACGTTTCATGTTCATCCTAACCTTTACTTTTCCAGAACTTTGTACAGTACCTAACCGCTGCTTAATTTCAAGTCAAATTTTCTCTCGACTATCTAACTAGGTCACATGTCACATCCTAAAAGCGTCAATCCATGATACATGCACAAGAGGAACCACACGTGTGTTCATTGTATGTAGGCATCTTGCTATGCATTATAAACCCACAAGTTGAACTGATACCAGTATGTAGAGACATTCCTCTTGGCCAACAAAGAGAACAGAAATTATTCGCAATTATGAGGTCCCACGACACAGAACCCTAACCTCTGTTAAGATACCTCATGATCCCGCCCTCAGCCGAGTATTTGATGAGGTGGCACTCATATAAGTCTTCCCTTATGAGGGAGTGTTAGATAATTACTTGAATTTTTCATTTTTCGAGCCATTATATTTGTTAAAATTATGTTTTAAAAATTTTCTCTTTGACAAGGCACAGGATACATTCTTGATAAACTGCTTGACATAAATAATAATAATAATAATAATAATAATAATAATAATGAATCTTCAATTAATTTGTCATGCAGAATCATTGCAAGGGAATTAAAAGGTTAACATTCAAGAATGATTACTAGTACACTCCAAAATAAGATGAAAATGTAACACAATTATGTTTTGCAAAATTCAACATAAATTACTTAAATGCCTCAACACTGCCACATTTACCAAAAAAATATTCTAAAACAGAAGTAATTGCAGAAAATCAATAATTATAATTAGCATCTAAATCTCCCCCTTAAGGCAGCAGCCTTGCTGGTTCACCCAATTTACTATTCTTCTCTATCTTTTTCTCCCACTCCATTGCTCTGCTGTAACTTTCGCTGCTAAAACCCTACTTTTTGTTTGTCCTTATCCGCGTTCCTGTTCAAAAGTGTTACTCAGTGCAGAGAAGGGAGGTAAGCCTTCCCCAATGGCTCTCCTCCGCCCTCTCTGCCACCATCACATGCTTAGCCAGTGTGATTGTTATCTTTCCTCTCTCTTTTCTTTATTGCCAGCCAAGTTTCCTGTCTTCTCCCCCCTGACCATTCCTTCATAACCTCCCTTGCGCTGCTTCACCGTCTCATAGTCCTGTGATTTTTTTTACATACTAGCAAGGCACTTAAATTTTTTTTTCCTGGACCTTATTACAAAAATTTTTGTGCACAATATACACAAGTATGTATGGCAAATTAAAGCTGTTAATCGCAGCTTAAGTCATTTTTCATATGGTTGCTTCTCACAATATAAACTAGACCCCCATTTCACAAATACTCATGGTTTTGTTCATCACATACGTAAATTCGCTACCTACCCCCCCCCCCCAAACATAATACTTAAAAATTGCACTTCTGCACAGTGTGTCTGAGCAGAGCCCTGATTTTCGAAGTGTTTTAAAGAAAAAAAGAAATGTTGCACAGTCATCGTCCTTCACGGTGACAATGTGAAATGTTCATATTATAACACACTGGTCGCATAAAATAATATGCATCAAGTGTTAATTGTTTTAAGAACAAAAAAATTATTTTGTGCTATTGTAGACAGGGCTCGTGTAAGAATTAAAATTGTAGTGGACATTTTACTGTTGGCACAAGGCGAAAGATAGAAAACGTGGTGATGTGGAGAAATAGCCTAGAGGAAAGCAGCGACTACAGTTGAATGAGAATTTGCGCATGCACTGTAACGGTAGGACTGAAGTACGGCCTCCATTCAGGCATGAATATGTTAAAATAATGGCAGAGGGAGTGGGCTGGCTTGGCATGGCAACAGTGGCGTTCCGCTTACAAAATCTCAGTGTCACATTTTAAACACATTTTTGCCATTTCTGTTTAAATATTATGATGTACCAAGTAATAACTGCAACTTTATAAACCTTATTTTACCACAGTAAATTAGATGCATGATGTATATTTAAACTATTTTCAAAGTAATTTCTGACAATTTTTCCGTAGATCATTATTTTTTGAAGGTTCCTGAGACTGTATTGTAAAAATACTACCTTTGTTAAATCCAGGGTTCGTAAATTTGGACGTCTAGTTTATGTACCAGATTTCTACGAATTGAAAACTGGACTTTGTTACAGTAAAAGGTTCAACAAAATGATAGGCTCACCACTTAAAGTACCAAAGTAATAACATTACAGCAGGAAGACTGTGCACACATTTATGACTTTTGGCGAAAAGGTAATATCACAATACACGTGCTGGCCGGCATTGTTCATAGCGCTTCATCAATTTTCGGCTCACACATACAAACACACCTTTCTCTAGGTGGTTGCCTTAAGGCGTCCACGTACTGGCAGTGTGTTTGTTTGAGTGAGGCACAGCGTCAAGGACAATGTTGACCGACTAACCTAGCATGGTTATCACCTCTACCGCGAGACACAAACGGCTTGCAGTGGTATAAAAAAAGTGTTATCTACGTTCCTATTTTCAGAACCAGTTAACTCTACTAGCAGTAAAATATTGTTCCGAAATTCCTCTATGAACTCAGTACTGAGTAAATTTTGGAAAATGTTGTACGACTAGTTATTTTACAAGTTTTTATTGTCAGTTCCCCAGAATGTTGTACGATTGCCAAGTACCAATATAGTCTTTGGGTCTGTGCTCACAGAATAAAGATTTACCTATACAGTAAAACCTCTTTATAACGACCCCTTACGATTCCCAAGAATAGGGTCATTATAGAGTGGTGGTTGTTATAAGATTTTGGACCCATTTGGAACCTCTATATGTTGAAATAAGCCGTTTTTGCATTAAGTCCATGTTCAGTCATCTTAAGCAATAATAAATCTTACATTTAAACTTAGCTATAAACAAAATTTATGACCAGGCGTATTTTAGAGAAAAGGCGATGGTGTATTCTACTCTCTGGGCTTTTCTTTTACGCCGTGAACGCTTAGAAAGTTACGTGGCACGCGCTGAGAAGTTATGTGCCATGTCACCGCTTGCTTGGTATCGGCCAGCCGCTCGGCCGGCTGGGAGGATAGACCAATAACTGAGGAGGGGGGGGAGTGCCGGAGATGGCTGCGCGCGCATGCACCGATCAATACCACAGCCACAGCAGCTGTCCTCTTCAGTGGGTCAGCCTGCTCTGCCTTGAGACAGACTAGAAGATAACCGCGGGCGTGCACTGTGACGTAACGTTATCGCTCAGTTAAAATATTAAAGTTACATGTCAATGTGTAAAATATTTTGTTCAGGACAAAGAAAATGTAGCGACATGGCCCCCACTCTACTAAAAGTGCACTATTAATTAGTTAACAGCACAAACGTAGCGGTTGTACAAGCAAACGTTTACATTTATTAAACAGTACACAAGGAAAAAAAAATCATGAAAAAACTACAAGTACACTAGTAAAAATCTTACCAGATATAATATCCAACAAACGTGATAAATTACGCAGATCATTTGTATACTATTATCACTGCTTTGACAGGACACTAAACAAACACACAATAAAAGAAAGTCTCGCACATTAAAGGGCCGAACAACTGCTTCTATTTAAAAAAAAAAGTCCTCCGCTTACAGGCAAGTTTTGTGCTCTAAGTTGGCCGAACCATTCCAGCACAGCAGGCCGAACTCCCACACAATCTCTGACTTCGGCTTCTGTGTTGATTCCACTTCCTTGATTATTTCATACTTCTTCAGAAGCGACAAGCCGACTCGCTTTCCACTCATTATGGAAATATCGAAAGTCAGTATGAAGTTTTAAAAAATGTACAGGTCATCAATAATCATTTACAGAATCAAGCCTAATAATCATAACCAAACCGAAAGCCAAAAAAACTGCGTGGGTCGTCAATAATCGTTTAAAGCATCAAGCCTAACAATCGTAACCAAATCAAAAGCCAAAAGAACTGCGTGGGTCATCAATAATTGTTCACAAACTCAAACCAAATAAATTGCCAAATTGAAATCGTGAAAATCAAAGCGTAATAAGTCGTCATAAATCATAAACAACCAAGAGAAATCCAAAAGTCACGCAATAAAGTCGTTATAATAGAGCAAACAGAGAGTGTGTAGCATATCTAACAGCAAGCGAGAGAACATTGGCACGTGAACAAAGGTGGAGAATGCCGAGCGTGCCAGGTATTCACATGAGGGGAAAAGAAAATACGAGTACCGTTACGACAGGAGAGGGGAAGGATGAGTTACCACTTGCTGCGTGGAGTACAGTTCTCTCCACTAGAAACGCAACACGGCGCACAAAAACCTGTTTTTTGCCGATTTCCTTGAAATTTGAAACAATAATATTTTAAAAAATCACGGTTTCCCAAAAACAGGTTGTTATAGACAGATGGTCATTATAAAATGGGTCGTTATAAAGAGGTTTTACTGTAATTGCTTTTTGCACGAATATTTGAATAATATTTACTAAAATTATTATGACAAGCATGACAGATAAAAAGCAGGAGCTATGCACGACCTGAATTTGACACAAAATAAAATGTTTAACACTGTAATCAGAGTACAAAAGTTAACGTAAAAAGTGCAACAAACATACCTACTTTTTAGCCAGTTTTCTTCCACATATTTTTTTTTCTGTTTATTCAACCCAAACTTTTTCTTGGTTCCTCAAAAATAGGCTACACTAAAGAGGTGGACTTAATAAATAGGGTCTGAACTCTTAAGGTTTCCCTGTATTTGGTAGCTAAAAAACATAAGTAATATAACTGAATATAAGTGAAGTCTATAATATGACTCCATGCAATATATGTACCCCCAAATATTACGCTGTATTTCATAACATGCATTTAGCAACTCTTTTCCATTACTTATTTAATAAAATTGTGACTGAGGGAGAGGAAATGGGAATCTAACATGCTAAAAATCTAGAACCAATTCTGCAAATAAGGCATAACTAAGGTGCTCAACACACACACAGGTAAAATATTTCACTCACGCCTTCGATGATCGACCTCCATCTACAGACAGCCTCCTTGTACTTGCCAACAACCACATCAAATAACGTTCTACGAGCAATGTCGCAACAAGTGAAGATGGCGCTCCCCTGCACGCACAGCAATTCCAGTGTCTTGGAACATGTCTCCAGCACCTTTGTGTCGTGGGCATTTTTCGCTATCGACACCATCTTCTCTAATAGCTGGTCAAGGTGCTAAACAATCAGGCAAAACATTACAAGGGAGAGATTTCCCCTGCCCTACAGCTGAAAGAACTACAGTAAACCCTCGATCTAACGACATCACACGGTGCCAGGAAATTGCGCCGTTAGATCGTCGATGTCGTTAGTCCCGAGATTACTAAATTTGACTCCCCCCCCCCTTTGCCAAAAATAAAAAAAAAAATAAGTGTTTTTTTTTTCTCTAAAATTTATGTAGAACAATTACTGTCTTAAAAAAGTTTTCAATGAAATTATATTTAAGTACGATGAAAAGGTGTGTTCCAAATAAAATGGTACCCTACAATCCCCCACCGTGATGTATGGCGTGGTGGAGCGGCACGCCTGGTCTGGTTTTGTAGGATGGGGGAGGGGAGTGGCCGGGCCGCTGGCCTTGGCTTGCCTCCGGGCAGCTCGTGCGCGCATGATTCATCTTGCTTGTCTCACACGAAGCACATTCAGACCACAACAAAACAACTCGTTTTTTTTTATTGCGCAAGAACAGTTACAGCCTGTCCCCATCATAAGCATTTACACGATACTAATAAAAGTATGTATTAAAGAACTAACATTTAAAAAAAAGTCTGTCTTTTTTAAAAACTCGGAATGCCTATTATGATCGCGAATTTAGAGCCACTCAAAAGGGCAAAAAACGGACTTTTCAAGGTGCTGTCACACATAAAATAACGACTGAATTACTCGTCGCTAAAAGCTGTAGACCTATTGGAAAAATCACAAAACTATGCACAACGCACCAGTTTAATGCTCTGTACTGCAAATTGAGATGAAATGGCTCTCGACGCGCTGGCTTTAGTCGCTCTTATTGCTCCACTGTCGAGCTAGGCGTGAGCATAAAACAAAAACCTCATCAGCCCACATGCCGCACACGGGGACGTGACTGTTGTGTTTGCGTCGTAGGCCGTTCTTACTCCGCAGCGCTTTCATAGCCACGTGAAGAGTGATCAATAATACAGCGGAAGTTGTCAAGGTCAAGCCGAGATCACTGCAGCTAGAGAAAAAAAGATGAGACAACGCTGGATTTTTTTTCTTTTACAGACTGCTGGTCATTTTATTTTTTGCCGTGTTGTAATGAGGGCGGGAAAAAAACGTGTCTCTTCAACCCCCATTCCCCTGGGTTATCACAAGACATGGAAACATAGGAGAGAGTCGCTGAGTGGGAGAGGAAAATCAAATATGTGGCTCTGCTTTGAGGCGAGACAGGATGCTGTAGTTGCACGTGACTGTCAGTCGGCAGTTGATGCGCGCGCACACAAGCACAATCTGGCTTGTTAACCGTGCAGGGTTAAGGGGGAGGGGTGAATGTTTATTGGCTGGCGTGGACAGTCCAAGATGTTAAGAGACGTGTTTCTTACAGCACAGCACTCACAAAGTAAATTGCAACACAGACGATTTTCCTTACATTTTCGATTTCTTGACCTGAATTTTTCACGGTTCCTCAAAGAAGGTTGTAAATTACCATTGCTATACCACGTTGCGTATCGAACTGCATAGCTGAAATAAGGACACGTGGAGGAGTGTGAGAGGGAAGTTCAGGCAGGACGGAGCATGGAGAAGTGAGCGGGAGCATTAGGAGATAAGGCAGCGTTAGTCATCACGTCTCACATATGTCAGTGTTACGCGGGCGGCCTACACACCCGGCGCGTGCTTCAAGTATATTCCAGCCTAAGTTTCTAGCATTTTTAAACGTTTTTTTTTTTTTTTTGTTTCACAGCTGCATATCAATTATTTATGATAACTGCATTATGTTATTGTTTAATGAATACATAATTATTTTTATTTAACGTTTTGCTGCGATCTATTTCACTTTGCTTACCTTCAATAAATTTTTAAAATATTAATTTTTCCACGGTTCTTGGAAATTATGTCGTTAGATCGCTGATGTCGTCAGATCCGATGTCGTTAGATCGGGGGTTTACTGTAATTATTTTAAGAAACAATTAAAAGACTACCTGTATCTTGATAAAACGTGTTTTGTATTCTGTGAATTATTATTTTAATCCTTAATATGTTTGTTTACTGAAATTGTATTGCAGTGTTAAGCTGGTATTTGCCTATGAGTTCTTATACTTGTTTGTACAAGAATGTTTAGAGTTGTTTACATAGATTATTGCTGTGCATAAGTTTTTTTTTTTAATTTAATATTTATTCAACTGTTTAATCTTGCATTGTTGTAAAATAATTTATTATTCTTGTATTACATGTATAAAATGTGTGTTTTGTTTTAACTTAACAATTCTAAACACATATGTTGTGTAGCAAAGGAAGATGATAAATAAAAAACAATGGTGATGTTGAAGACTAGTGAACTGTACTGCGCTGCACGGCACGCAAATGCTCCGCTCCACAGTCGCCGCATGTACTGTACTCTGTCGGCAGTTGTGGTACTTACAGATATCTCTATACTGTGATTCATTATAGCGAAACAACGAAACACTATCTCGGCGTTGATTCTCTGCGCCACCAAATGCAGCGCTCTGAGGCGGAAGGATCTAAGTACATGCTGTCTTGGCACAGCTTGGCGCCTGCAAGCTTAACATGTTCCAACATGCTGGCATCCGCACACAAGCTGTATGCACGCATGGCCGTTACCTTGGCTGATGAAGCTGTATGCACACATGGCCGTTACCTTGGCTGATGATAATGCGGGGGTTGCAAACTTACAGCTAATGATTAACAATCTTATACTAAAGTGTATTTATATTTCCATTACATATTATAAAGCCTTGCTGCATACAGTCTGTAATACATGATTATCTCTACCTTCTAGGCCCTACTTATATTTTTAGTAATAACTAGAGAAGGGAATATTTCTGTGGTTTAAATGGCCAAAAGTGGTGTTTCAAAAGGCAAAAATCGTTGGTTTCACAAGACACAAAATAGGTGTTTTCAAAAAAGTGTTTTACAGGTTTTGAACAAAGTTTTTGTATCGTTTACATATTTATTTTTGTTTTGTGATACACTCCTCCCCCGCTTATTCGACTCTGTTTTAACCGAACCTTCAGTTAACCGAACCGTTTTTCTCAGTGTTATAAATGTGAATACATGCCCATTAATATGTACAAACATGTAGTATGATTAGCGCGTGCAGCACGCAATTGCAGTGTGCACTGTGCCGATCACGAAGCGAGCCGCGAGCGGTGCCAGCAACTGAACGGGAGGATTAGTCGGGGGAAGGGTGGTGGTGGACGTGTAGGCAGGCAGTCGGCCGCTGAAGACGAGTGTAGCAATTTATTTATTTATTTTAGCATGCATGCTCTGGTGATAATTCTGTGTGCGCTTGCCCGAGGCACATAAAAATAAGCTTGGACGGGTGAAAGTAATTGTTCACTTGTCCGTTGGGCAGATAATGCTAGTGTTACTTG
>PNEQ01065995.1:0-10519 GCA_003012365.1 Medauroidea extradentata | reverse complement strand
GTGTTGTGGCATGGTATAGCAGTGACAGGGTGTAGCGGCGCGGCATAGCGAGGCAGAGTGTTGTGGCGTGGAATTAGGGGGTGGCATGGAGTTGCTGCGCGGTATAGGGGGTGGTAGGGTGTTGCGGCGTTGTGTAACGGCGAGGCAGGGTTTGTCGGCAGGCGGTGTAAACAGTTTGTATTAGGCTGGCTGTGAAGGAAGGCCCTGGCCTTGAGGCGAGCGTTAATTTTACATCCACCTGTAATTCAGTGTCGGGTGACTTGCTACAGCTGCTACATCGGCGCTAACAAATGTCTTAGCTGACCGTGCTGTCAGCCTTGCTCCTATCTGTCGTTCTGGACGGTGTTCAAGTCGCCCTCTTCCTACTAATATTACTACCGCCAAGCACTTACTGGCCTGTATTAATTACAGAGGCCACTGTATTTTGACAGTTCTATTCCTAGAAGAGCCGTCCTCCATAACGTTGTCGGTTAGGTGCCGCTCCACGGGGCTCGGACATGATTGTTGTTCATCTCACTTCACTCCCATTGGCTCTTAAGACCTCGTTGTTAACGGACCGCAAAACTCCTTACACATTGGTAGCTGATAGGAAGATGGGCGCAAGCATGCTTGCAGGAATCGTTATTTAACTGTTGGTATCACGGATGTTCCCAAAGGATTCGTTCTTCTAGTGTAATTATCGGAATATGAAACTGCCAAGATAGCATTTCCCAAGCAGACACGGATCAAGTGATGTTTTTAGGCGGGTAGAAAATTTCTTATTTTAAGAAATAAGAAGAAAAAACTTGCAAGGTTACTGCTAGAGAGCAGGCACGTTGTGTAGCCTATACCTTTTTTCCATACAAATAAACCAATGTGTTTTTCAGAAGTGGCTTTAGCATTGTATTTGTATTGTTTATTGTTTGGGGTGGGGGTCGTCCGTATTATCCCCCTCTCACTAGAAGCTCCTGCTGGCACGAGTAGTAAGTGTGGCTTAGATAGTAGCGACATAGCATAACAAAGTCTCTGAACATTGTAATATGTGAGTAATATAATCCTGACGTGCCTCGAGTTGTAGCACGACGGACAACCGCTGAGTGACGCGAGGAAACAAGGTAGATAGCCGCCAGCAGACGAAGAACAGGACAGATCTCGTAACAAGTAAACAAACACAGGCTTCAGTGTGTAGACACTGAAGGAAATATGTTTAGTCGCTTGAGTGCATGTTCACGATCCAGACAACGTTTAACTGTAGTATTTCTGTTGGGCGAGATGTTTGGAGGAGTTGCCATGTAAATGTATCGCTAGAGAACTTAAGTCAGGTATGGAATAAATTATAGAATTATTAATTACTGTGCTTTCTAAACATATACATTTTTAACATCTTATATTTGTTTGCAGGTTGTAACTCTCGATGAATACAAAAAGCAGCGGATATGTGTTAAGATAACTTTAACTTTGCAATCCCTTCTAGGTATTGACGCGACTTGGGGAAGCAGGGGGTCGATTATAAGTAGACTGTCAGGGAAGGATGCGGAGAAAACCCTTTAGGCGCCAGTTTCGCTAATGTGAGGAGCTCGGCGAAACTCGAGCAGAGACTCTTTTTACCTCAGAGCGTGGTCGACGGCCATGTGGCTACCCCCTGCAGCGTCGCTGTTGCGTAGTACTGACTAGCGATGCGTTGCGCCCTTGTTATGGCCAGGGCGACGCCAAGATCACACTGACAGCACTGTACATGAAGCGGCCGTGGCACATCAAATAAAAATAAGTATGCACGTATATAATTTTAATACAGATTTTAATGCCTGCTTTGCTATTACACAGATACACGCAAGCCACGACACAAGCGGACAACAGATAGCGTCACGGAGCGACCTCCCGCACATGTGCTCCCTCGAATGTCTGGGGCAGGACTGACGACAAAGTGGCGGGACGCGCTCTAGTAGCGCAGCATTGCCCGCCAAAACTTACATACAGGAACAGATATCAACTAAAATTATAATATACACAATACACTCTCATTAAGAAAAATAAGTACAAAATAAATGACATCAGTAGAAAACTAAAAACTAAAACATATGTAGCTGCAAGTGTTATGTTGGCACTACCGCAGAACACACGCCTCATGACTCTCACGCTCGTAGGGATTCGTGGGAAATACATTAATTAAAGCAGGTGCGGCCACTAATTAATATATTCCCTATCTGCTGCACCCAATGCCAGCGTGAGTGAAAGGTTACTCGCTACAGGTCTGCATGGTGTAACCCTTGGAGTAGCCTCGTCGGGTCGCGAGTGCAGGACCTTCGCTCGGGAGGGCAGCAAAGCAAAGAGTCTAGAATAGGAACGTGGACGGTGGTTCACGTCAGTATGTAAATAATTTACTACGTTCTACTTTATTGTTCCAATTTTCCTTGAGTCCGTGAACTTCGATGATTAAAGATAATCATTGAAATGTTGGCGATGTGCCCAGCTAGCTAAAGAAAACGCACATTTCTGATTGTAAAACAAATGCCGACGAACCCACGCAACATCGGGTTGCAGATTCTGTTGATGTTGAACTACTTTGACTTATGTTAGCGAAACAATTAAGTATTTTCTCCAGTGTTACAAAGATAACTGACGGAGTTGATGTTATTTGGGAAACGGCCGCGACTAGCCGGAAATCCCCCTGCAGTTTGACGACGACGAAGAAATTATCCTTTCCCACTGGAGTTAAACACGTGTTGCTTGCTTGCTTACATATTCCCGTCTCTCTCCAGCATCCCGCGTGCATCTCTGTTAGCCTCGCGTCCCTTCCCCACCCCCGAGCACAGGGTGGTGACGAAGTTCCTCTCAGCCAATCAGAGACAGAGGCACCCTGCCGCCCGCGAATGCGTTAGTCCGCTATTAACGGCCTACGTTTTTTTTTTTCACAAAATAAAATTTTACATTTTAACATCAACAAAATACATAAATAATCTTCTTACTATTGAATATCATAGGCATCTCTTAATTAATACATTATTACACTATTTAGTTACCAGTGTGCCGGAGGAGAGGAAGAAAGAGCAGGAAGAGAGAGAGAGAAAGAAAGAGAGTGATGATGAAGGAGGAGGGGGGGGGGGGCAAGGGCTATTCTTTCGGCTCCAAAGCTCACGTGTGGCGTTGCAGGCTGCAGTTGGCCTTCTAGGTCGCCAGATTGCCGAGAACTGACAAAACTATAATGAACATATGTGAACTTATGCTAATTACATTACTATATTTGATCAAGTGGCGCTTGGCAGGTTACAATCGTAACAAACAAAACATATTTATTGTATGATTTATGATAGTGCTAGTTTTAGGTGTTTTTAATTGCTATGTATTGTTTCTCACTGTGAATTTTTTTTATGTTTGGTATGTCAGTTGATTCTAATGTTGTACATAAAACCGTATCATGCAAAGTTTGTAATTTGCGAGCCATTACGCAAAAACTACATGAGTAATAACAAATTATAAGAGAAAAATGTGGTCGCTATTTATATTCAGTAAAAATATCTGGTACTAAATATACAAATAAACTTACGACGATGAAAGTGACTGTAGACGGTGCCCTCGAAGGCGCTAGTACTGTGGACGCATGCACCAGTGTAGCCCTGTGTTTCGTGTGGTAGTCGAACAGAAGGTGTAGAAGTCACGAGAGCCGTAGTGTGCAGCAGACTGGCGTGGGCGGGGCTTGGCTGGCAGAGGGGCAGTGTGATTGGCTGTGCGTGTGGTGTGTATGTAAACTGGAGCAACACAACTAGTGTTTATAGCCTACTGCCTGCTTCACGTCTTACATAGCAGCTCCTGTGTACACTGGACTTCCTAGACCAGCTCTCTGTCTCTCTCTCCACCCACACTTTCCCTGTATTCAACATAGATACTGATATATCTAAAGGTACGATTACTTCGAGTATTGATTCTAGGTCAGGTTGAACGCCAATATTGTATACTTCACTACTTCTGTGATTAGACGACACCTGTTCCAACACATATTTGACGACTGCAAGCCAGAGATAAATAAGGAAACAATTCGTGGTGGTAACACGTGTTCGGTTACAAGCCAATTTAATTGATATTTGACTTTGGCCAGTGTGTGCATATGTCTGAGAAGTCTATGCTGTTGCCAGGTGAATACGTGAAATACTCGTGCTATAACACGTATCAGGTCCCTTGTTTCGGTGAGGAATACCACTCACACACATTGTATATACAGGATGTCCCTGAATAACGTTTAAAGCTCTTCGTCACGTTGTAGGGGATGCGAAGACAAGTAAAATGATACCTTCACTTAGGGTAGCAGAGGCTGGAAAATGCTTGCAAATTGACCCACAAATCGTGGTCTACGAGGGTCGCCATCTGCGTGGAAATAGCAACATATCGCAGTAGCAAGTCAAATAATGTGTGAAGTGGACGGTGCTAACAGTGCGACGAGCAGCGGATGTGTATAGATCGCATCGCTCCGAGATTATTTCCTGTTGGGGTCACTCCCAGGATCTCGCATGTTGGACTCGTATGCGGCGATACCGAAGATAAACGGGATATCACAGGGAACTGCAGTTTCCTCTGTCCTTCCACCTCAGTCACCCTTATTCGCAGTGGTTGATATTTCAATGCTATTTTAACGCAATTTGGAACCCTCAAAACCATAAATTGTGGGTCAGTTTACGGCACTTCCCAGTCTCTGCGACCCTAAGTGTACTGTATCTTTTGACTCGTCTTCGCTTACCCTGCAACGTGATGAAGAGCTTTAAACATTATTCAAGGTCAGCCTGTATATACCAGAGACCACGTGGTAATAACCGTGTGTGTAGAGGCGCCGCTCATTTGACTGTGCCTATCAGGATAATGTAACTAGGACATCTCACATCTGTCATATGCAGGTATATAGAACACTTGGATGCTGAGGGTTAAAAACATCCGATCATTGACTTCCAAGAAGAGCCGCAGATATTCACTACGACATTTAAACAAGTTGTTGGCAAGTTCTTGTCACCAAATATCAGTTGCTCTAGGTATTACTAGAGGCTATGTCAAGTATGTTATATATTTGAAGTGATTGTAGTCCCACATAATGAACTGTTTTGGGACGAATCATCCACGTTCCAACTGGACATGTAGACGAGACAGCATTGTTTCAAATAAACGATAGTCGACATCGATACAAAACATTCAGTGCATATGCACAACCTATGCCTAGCAAGTAAACAACTATTACCGCTGATGTCCAGTGTCTGTAGGCGTTACATATGAGCAGAGATGTTGATTTATCACGTGGTTTGAACACACGTGCACCATGACGTGGGCCTTGTCTATGCTACTGGCTGTCGTTTGTGTGCCAATGGGAATTGTGCTATGTCATATTTGACGCCTGTGATTGGTCATCTGTGCTATCCATCTCCAAGTCATTGGCTGCTGATGTTCGCATAGAGGCATTGACTTTTTCGTCTGAACCGTGTTGCCTAACCTTCCCTGTTACTCTTAATATCATTAGTGCCAAGACACGCCATACTAACAATTGAGGTTTCATTGTCGGTGCATTAGACGTCACTCCTCATACTGCTACTGCCATCTATGTTATCCTGTCTGAATATCTAAGGCCGTGAGTGACAGACGTGCGAGCCGAGTGGTTCGCGAACAGCTCGTGAGCAGCATGTCGTCCCGAGCGACATACGAGCGCCCTACGCCCCGCTCGCGACGAACACGAAGGTATTCGCAGCGGGTCTGGACGTCTGGATGCGCTCGTCTCATGTTGGCGTGTCTACAGTTCTCGCGAACCTCCTGTGCTGTCAGTAGACTATCGTCCGCTCGTTGTAGGTTCTTTGTTGGTTCGGTTGTTCAGTGGATCGCTGGAGGTTCGTGCTAACTAATTTTACCGCGAACACGTTGCGAGCGACTCACGAGCTCTGCTCACTAGTGACTACGCGCCCTAACATGTTTTGTCTAGACCCATAGTTCATTTTTACTAATGTATATATTATTATTCCACCACAAAGTATCTGGCCAGTGTATTTGAATTTTACGCGCAATCGACGGAAAAATCCTCGCAGAAAAATGAGTGCGTTGTTTTGTTTGTGCGTGTTGTGTGATTCATTCACTTCTTTGTGGTAGGTTTACCGCGGAAGGGAACTTGACTTAGATAATGTATTCCACGTGGGTGGCGGAAGTGTTGATCCGGCTAGACAAGATACTGCACGTGAATCACAAGACTCTCGCTGGCTGTGTTTTCTATTACTTTCAGTACATTTTCACACATACTTATGGGCAATGACTGTTAACATGCCTCACGCCAAGACAATATTTACAGTACTATGTTGAACTGGACAGCTGAGGATCATTTCAGAACCAAAAGTGTCGCCTGACGTAATATGAAACATGGACGACACTTGTACATGAAATGCTCACATAAGTGTCACATTGTACTGAAGTTATATGTAACAGGATATACTAGACGTTCACAGTGCAGTATATTAGATATGGTGGCCATTCAGCTCCACTCACTCAGGGACGGACCATTACTTCACCCGGGTCAACAATTGTGATTTCCTCCCCTCCCGTCCCTTTTTTCCCATTGGTCCAATGAACCCAACAGTAATAGACGTATCTTGCACACGTTGTTTTGCGCTCGAGTAAGTAGCAGAACAACATTTTAGTAGAAGTATTTAAATCCTGTACTTACTAGCCACCATTAGCAGTGTTTTAAGTGTTCATTCTAACTATAAATACTCCACTTATAACATTGTAATATCTGCTCGAGTTCAATTTACTCCTAATATCTCCGTTTTTACACAGGTTAGGCTCTGAGTACAGACACACTCACACAGAAGGGTACCGAGTGTGATGTAATGTAATAGGTTGTTGTGCGAGGTACTGAAGATGTAAACATGACATGTGCACATAAGCTTGAGTGAGATAGTGTGTGTTCTCAACACTGCTACTGTAGAAAGCAAACTTTACTCACAAAATATTGAATGGGAATAAAATAAATGTTGCAATTTTAAATAATCAGTGGGATTGCTGAACTGATAAATGTAGGAATTTACTGCGGGAATACTGACTGGTTAGCCGAAAATCAACAACATTACACTCAAGACAAAATAGCATTAAAGTTACTGTACACCTAGATAACATCAAATAAAGCTTGGCAAAAATAAGTTTCCGGCTGCTCTAATTTAGAAACAGTATACACAAACTCTGGACCTCTGGGTCCTGGGAAAGTTAACACGCACGAATCTAGGAAACTAGTCAGAAAAATATATGATAAATAACTCAGTTTAAATAGTTTTCAAAAATGACTTCAACCATCTTACTCGTTTAAAATCAAAATAATTGACTTCAGTCTAGGTAATTTAGCTATCAGAATAGAAAGTTTCGTCAGGCGCAAACGAAAAGCCTTTACAAGCAGAACTTAATCCTCTTCATTTCTTGAAGTTCACTCAAAACTACTTTTCTTTCTTTTGTCCTACAGCTCGGCCCTCTTCTTTCACGAGCGGCTGGCCTAGCAAATTAACTACAAATTGGTGGCAATAAATAAATCCTCTCAATTAGGTTGGGCCCTTATATTTAACATTTAAATGAGCATCAAAACTACGCACCTACGCCTTCCTTACAACGCCACCAAAAATCTTTTGGGTTCACCTAGGCTTCTGCAAGGACTCCAAAAAGCCTTCCTTCAAAAATCCAAAAATATATTGAAAAAAATTTTACAGGTAACATGTAAATAAAATTACCATGAAAATATTCATTAAACATAAATTAAATACTAATTTCGATTCAAAATATAATACATTAACATTAATTATAAAGTTGAATATCATTAATTTGTATAATTGAACGGCTCGTGGTCGGCATAGAACAATCCTAACATATTACTATGCGTAAGTCGAGGCTGTTAAAACTTCGTTAATTCATTCTAAATTGTTTTAGAACTCATTAATTATCACGAAAATAAATGTAAAGTGGTTCAAAACTGTTTCTGTGACATTCAAAACAAAATAAAATTGCCGTCAAAATTATTACTATTATTGCATATACTCCATATATCGCAGAATTATGTGGTGTTCAGAGTTAATAAAATTACATACTTAGTAAACGTCTAAATATTGGTAGATATTGTATCTATGTACACACGTTTACATTTTATTCGCAAGTAAAAATGTTCAGCACCACCTGCGGCCTATCTAACCCGGCGCAGTCTGCTGAGGAGGGGGTAGTGGGCGGGGGAGGGTGGCGGGTGAGGGGGGGCTGCCCCCTAGACCTGCCTCCATTCATCTGTTCTGAATGCTGTGCGCAGATCTTGCAGTTAATTCAGAAGAATGTTATTATAGGATGTTCGGGATAAAGTGAGCACTCACGAAAGCCCTGCTAAACTTCTATTTGCAACCAATTCGTATCGTTCCGAGCAGTACTAGCGACGGGAAATAACTAACTTCTCTGGACATGTCACTTAATGTCTGCGCGTGAAAGACAAATTGTACTAATGGTAGAAACCTATGTAGTTTGATGAAGAATAGTTTATTAATGGTATGAAATGCATATATGTCTATTTCAGTTGGTCTTTTTCGTGTATTGTTATATTTAAGTAGGAAAATGCACGGAACTAAATTCAGCAAACCGCTGCCAACCATATAAATTGTAAGGTAACTGTTATTGATGTTGAATTATGTGCAGTAACTGCTGGCGATTTTTTTCAAAGGTTGAATCTTTAGTGCTTACTTTATTCCGAACGACTTATACACGTCATGTCCTAGTGAAGCTGATATTCTCGCGACTGGAAACATGTGTTCTTGAAGTCGTCGTCATAAATGAATGTGTCAGTGCTGAATATTAACAAGAACTGGTCACATGTAGCAGCCTGCATAGACGTAATTGACACGTTCCAGTCCAATAAGTGTGTATGCGATAAGGGTGACTTAGTACGTGTATCACGCCTCACACTAGCCTCTACGCTGTAGTCTTCTAGCCGACAACTTGAGTGTCACACACTTAGTTGTTATCCTGAATACTTATTTTGCCCGACACATTTTACACCACGAGAACATCAACTTGAAAGATCCGTGGAGGATTATACACGCCATATAACTAAAGTTCAGATATGTAGAGCAGTTCATTATACGTCACGGCAGGTGTATGGACGTTGTATAGTGACGTCACTAAGTGCTATGTCCGTCGCAACATGTTCAGTTACACGACAGCCACGTGCATTGTATTGTGAAAAGGAAACTACTGCTAAATGAACAAAATAAAAAGATAAGTAGGCTTTTTAATTTTTTAAACGTAAATATTCTTATTTGCTCACAGTGTTCAGGATATTGCAAAAAAAAAAAAGGCCTGTTAGAGCCAATAGCAATGTGAGTCGCATCGAGATGATGTAAATAGTCAGCGGTGACACACTTGTAGGTTCAACGAACATTGTGTTCTTAAAGAGTGCGTAGTAGATAAATAAAAGCTGAAAACATCCATTGATTTCTACGCTTTTATCGAAGCCACTATGGATAAAATAGAGGTGCAAAATAAATGTTTCAACATTTTAATTTTGGCCAATGTTTATAGAGAAGTTACCGCACATGCAGTAGAGTATTTTATAACGTGCGCTGTTTGCAGTTATAATAATCAAATGACGTAGGTTGTGGCGGACCAAGAAGACAGGCCATATAGGAGGGCGCTCAAGCTTTCTGGGCACGTGAGAGCCAGACATAGTGTTAGTTCCTGTTGATTGGAATATGGAACATATTGCATTCATTATTCTTATGTAACATTGATGAAAGGCGGTTTTCACATTTCTATAAAACTGACCGACACTAAAAATTTAAAACTAAGCATCGTCAAATATAGTAGTTGAGGCTTATCTTCTAGTAGTTAAAAATGAAATACATAAAGAGTAAATATAATAATAATGTATTAGTAATCTATTTGGTACAAAACTTATGCTATAAAACACTGTAATATTCATTACAAGCTTTTCGACGTTGTAACCAAACAATTGTTCTCGTGTCTAGAATGCATTGCAATATCAGGAGTATAGAGAATGATTGGGCATGTCGTTTGTGTGATGTGAGATATTTGCAAGGACCGAAAAATGTCGCGAATTAACTTTGAGCTAATATAGTCTTCATAATAGTATGCATTAATTTTCTTTGGCATTTGTGTGACAGTATGTTGTAAGTATTCAGACTACTAACTTACCTAGAATGGAACAAGGCTGTAACTAAACTGGTACTTACTGGGACAGCAGCTTGTGAAGCGACAGCTGAGAGCCTAGTGTAGAGCGAGGACTGTACCCGGAGAACACGTACAGCTCACGTCACATTTGTGTGACAGTATGTTGTAAGTATTCAGACGACTAACTTACCTAGAATGGAACAAGGCTGTAACTAAACTGGGACAGCAGCTTGTGAAGCGACAGCTGAGAGCCTAGTGTAGAGCGAGGACTGTACCAGGAGAACACGTACAGCTCACGTCACATTTGTGTGACAGTATGTTGTAAGTATTCAGACTACTAACTTACCTAGAATGGAACAAGGCTGTAACTAAACTGGGA
>PNEQ01065994.1:0-10516 GCA_003012365.1 Medauroidea extradentata | reverse complement strand
AAACTGACACTAGATCTTCTCCTCAAGTCGCTGATGAAACTCACAGGAACTCAAAACCTAAACAAGGCGATCCTCCTCCAAGACGCTCTATTAGGAACAAGAAAAAACCTGTTCACCTAGAAGACTTTGTGACTCTCTAGGCTGCGGAGAATGTTATGAAATTTATTGTTTTATTTACTCTATGGTTGTTATTACAAAATAAAGTCTGAGTTTATACTATCTCAAGTTTTATGTTCAATAAAACTTATGAAGAGGTTTCAGTTCTAAATCTTCTTTTATTTAGAACACTTATGTAACTTAATCGAAGGTCAACTGCTTCATATTGTTTTATAATAATTGTTATTAACGAGGTTATTTGTAAAGTATGAACATATTTAAGTGAAGGTCACGATGTGAAAGTAATATTTGTCAAGCTGTATCCTTAATAACTTCCCAAGAATGAAAAAAAACTTTATAAATAGATATTTTTTTATTCATATCAGACTTTAATATGCTCTGACTCTTTGTGGGTATCTTGTGCGTGCTGTGATTATTCAACCAAGAATGTCCTTTGATATCTGCTCACTTTGATGCCGGCCCACTCTGTGCTTCTTAATCATTTAAGATCCTGTAGGATAACAGCTATTCGACTCGCCAGACGACAAGTTTCAGCCACATTCCAAACTAACTAAACTATTCCGTTACGTTCGAGAGGATCCGAGTTCGATTCCCGGCTCTGGTTAACGAAGGACATAGTAGATTTATATTTCAGCTCCTGTTTTTGTGTCAAGATGTCTCATTGTGTGTAATGATCTCGCTGTCTGCGAGAAGTAAAATCCACTTAACTTACTTTGCTTAAATGATTCCGTACTTGATTAAGGATACTGAAGAGATGACTATACTGGTGTACTGAATAAAAATATTTTAGTAAAGGATCCTTGCTAAGTTGTTTTGTGGTAAACACAGAACTAAATATGGACACCACATTTTTTTGTGGCGACAGCACATCATTTATTTGACGAGCACAAGGTGCTGAAATATTTATTTTAACAATGATTTTAAACATGACCAAATAAAATATTCGAACCTGCGGCGGGATCCTGTAACTCGTTACACACTAAATAAATAATGCCGGTAGAAACTTACTAACGAAATTTTGTAGGATGTATCGACCCCCGTCATATCGCGGGAGTGAGTGTGAGTGCCTAAGGAGTGTGTTCCTGTCAAGGTGAGCCCTAGCAGTACCAGAGTCCTCTTGCTTCAGGTGTCGGAGCAGTGCCATGCTCTAGTATCCGAAGAAGGCTTCTGAGAGCCACTCAGGCAGGGAAGATGATGATGCTCAGGGGCTCGTGAGTGACGGTGGGTACTATGCTTGCATGACTTCCCTCAGTCGCTGAAGCTTCCGTGACTTCTTTGCTTGATGACCTGCAGCCTCTTTGTGGCGCCACTGGATCTTAGAACCGATGCAGACTCTGGTGCGCGTGCCCTATGCATCCGTTAAGCCGTTCCAACTTAATGTTAGCCCGGTCCAATGCTTCTGGAGCAAGTGTGATCCCTTGCTGGTTGGACTCATCTTACTTGCCGGAATTTAGGTCTGTCGACCGCTGTACCCACTGGGACCAGGTGCGGCGACTGGCCTGCCTTAAAACTGCCGCAAGATAATGGAAAAACCTATCGCAGGAGTGATTCTGTAACCGCTGTTCGGAACGACTATTCAAAAATTATCTAAACATTTCCATTTACCGTTCGTTTCAGCCAATCTGTGTTTAAGCCATTAACAGACTATAAGTACATCGTTAACAAGAAAGCATCGTTCACTGAAAATGGAGACATTCGTGCAGAATTCGCAGTAAGCATACTTAACTATTTAATATGATTTGCTTATATTTATAAATCTGATTAGAATGTGCGTGATTTATGTCGTTATGAAATGATGGAGGATGTAAAAAAAAAATTGGACTCTTAAGGCCTTATTCATAGTCAATTCATAGTTCCGGGATAATCCACGACCATCTACCTTAGAGTTGGTCTGCGTTTAGTCGAGACTAACATCAGCCCGCCTGGTGCGTAATTCACAGATGTATTTACTTCAGGACTATTTGTAATCCGAGGATCATATCTGTACAGTGTTGCCGTACCCGATTTAACCTGTGGAGATGTCTACGCGCATTCGCAGTATCAATGTTTTTAAAAACAAAACGTGTTAAGCGTAAATAAACAGAACTTTCATCGGTAAAACTCAAGGTATAACTATCGTTCCAGATTGAATTATTGAAGAAAAAAGAGCAAGTGATACATAGGGTAGGGTAAGGAAAGTAGATTGGGCTGTATATAATTAATGCCAGTGTTTTATTTTTAGATAAAAAATATAAATAGAGGAATCTGCAGAATATAGGTATCTAGGGGATGTGTTACAGGCTGATCTGAGGTGGACAAAACAGGTGGTGAGAGTAGGTAAAAATGGAAGGTGGGCTTTGGGCCTACTGGGAAGGGTTTTGAAGGGAGTTAGTGGTGAAGTTTAGGAGAAGGCATATTGCACAATGGTTCGGCCAATGTTGGAATACGCAGCCGCAGAGTGGGATCCGTATGTGGAGGTACAAGAACTAGAGAAGCGCAGTTAGATGTGTAATGAATACATGGAATAGGCAGGGATACGATGGTGAGGAGGAAAGGAACTTTACACCTACAGTAATGATGCAGGAAATGTGATGGAAACCACTGAAGGATAGGAGGAGAATAGAACGATTGATCAGGATGTAGAAGGTGATGAATGGTGAAGGTCGGTGGGAAAAATGCTCCTCAGGCTTACATTGGGATCATTCAAGGGGAGAGGAACCAACAGTGAAAAAATTCAGAGGGTGTTGAGGAGAACTGAGAGGGGTAGATAGTCTATGCTTGTAAGGACGACATGAGAGTGAAATGTCCTGCAAAATGAGTTGGTGGCTGTGAGAGGGGTTGGGAGGTTTAGAAAGGGACTGGAAGGCTGGTAATGTAGTGATGGGGAGGAGTCCACTCACCACCGGATGGTAGCCCAATTGCGAGGATAACTTAATTTTACTATTATTATTGTAGTTATGGAATGCGAAGACTTGAAGATACGTGAACAAAACTGCAAGAAGGAATATAAGGTTGTGCTTTTTGAGTTAGTGTCCCAAAAGTTACATGTGTTAGAGAACAAATGTGTTTCCACATATTCAAATCAACAAAAACTTTATGTTGGAAGGATGTGCATGCAAACTTTTCCTCTCGGTTGGGGAATACAAGATCAATCGACCGTATCAAAGAGCAATGGAAACGTATGAAGAGGAATGCAAAAATTAATGTATCAAATGTAAGTACATCTGTTATAAATCACTCATCCCTAATTGTTTGGTGAATGCTTGTAATGTGTATAAAGAAATTTGCATGTATAATGAACATTCCCACAATGCTAAACCCTACCTCCCTTACATTTTTAACTGTCCATTTTGCGACAGTAAACGAAATCAAAATAAAACATTGACTAATATCATTACTTTGATTATTACATTAAATATTTCGCTAGTTTACATTGATTTTAATGTACATCGAAAGTTTTAGGATAGTGCATATACCTATTTGCATAGCATGTTAATAATACAAAAAATAGTTAGATTCACACTGAAATATTGCAACAAGATGTTGGTGAGTGATTGAAGAGATTTTTGGTCAACGCTTATCAAGGTCTTTAGCGCTGGTGAAGGGTGAAATGATCTGAGTATGGAGCAGTGTGGAAATGAATGGGTGGGGGAAAACGGGAGATCCCCGAGGAAACCCGCCGGCCAGCGGCATCGTCCGGCACGATTTCCACATGCGAAAATCCGGGGACCGACCCCGCCGGGAATCTATCCCGGATCGCCTTGGTGGGAGGCGAGAGGACTGACCACTCGGCCACTGCGGCCCCACAAGATATTGGTACAGAAATTAACAAAACAATTGCGGTCGTCTTATATTTGCATATTGCACATGATATAAAGTATCTCAGCTATAGATACATCCTTATGAAATAAGTTTTCATTGTAAAAAGGATTAGCCTACTTTGAAACTAAGTCTAGATGCTTTTAACAAATCTAGGCCTGTTCTTATTCAACATTGTCACTGGTATTTAAGAATAGTTAACATTTACTAGTTTTTTTCCCTATGTTGTATAGAGTTACCACTTTTTTTCGTACAGTGACCAAGTACATCGTTAACCAATAATCAATTATCTATATGCTATCCTTTTTTTTAATGGCTGATGCTGGAATCACAAGATCCTGATGGATGCAATGTGAATAACTAAAGATGTCTGAATGCCGAGGTTTCTGTGATGTTATTGCGACAAAAAGACACTGATTGGCTGACAAGTAATTTTACTTACTTCACGTGTAATGTCCATCATGCTGTTATGACGCCCGCCAAAATTAAGGTACTATAATATGGAATAATTTATAGGCCTAAATGTAAGAATTTCTGCTTAAGTTAGGTGCAGTAAGATTTACAGTGATCCATATTGTCACATTGTATCAGGCTCACTGTTTTCTTTTGTGATAGAGGGAATTTAAAATAATTTAATAAAGGGCAGTTAGAGAGAGAGAGAGAGAGGGAACAGCAGTGAGACGGTCCAGACAGTTTGGTGTAGGACAGAGGAGGGTAGGCAGACAATAATAAGGTCGATAAAGAAGTAGGACATGCTGAGAGAGTAGCTGGTGAAGGTTGAGAGGGTTGGGATGCTCAGTAAGTGTCTGGAGAATAAGAATGAAGGGTATAAACTTAACACGGGATGATGGCTCAAGAGCTACGATTTAATTATATAAGTCCAAAATATTAATAAAATATCAAATTGTTTAGAAAAAAAAGCCAGAAATAATTTACGCCTATGTAATGTACGTGTAAACAAATTGTAATACCTTTAATTCTTTGTATTATTAATTAATAACCAATTATCTATACAAACATGCTAACATTTTTTTGGCACGCTCACTTAATGTTGGCTAGTCGTTCCTACAGTTCCAAATATAATGGTAGAAACGATTAGCATAAACTATACGTTTCTAAGTTTGAATCATGAATTGTATGGTTGCACACTCGCCTGCCAGAGAATCTGCAGCCAGAAGCATTTAGGTATTGGTGGCCAGAGTAATGTAACTACCCGTGTAGACTGTCTAGGATTTTAATTAATTAATTTTGGCTACACGGTAATATAATGCAGCGGTTTACAGTAGCATACCTACTTGAAACTATGGTATTTGTTTTAGGTAAAGAAGCACCACCACCTTGCCCTCTTGATCACGACTATGACAAGACTGAAATAGAAGAGAAAGATGTCTTCTACGAGGCAAATGAAATGGACTGGGCAATTGTACATGCCCTGCCATACGAATTTGAAAAAGACACTTCCAATTTTGATTCTGATTGTATTATCACCCCTGAAGTATGTAATCGCTTTGAATAATACATCCTAAATATGTTGCATTTGAGTTGATTAAATTTTAATAAAAATGATTCAATATAAGTTTACAGTATAAAGCTGTTACATATTTAAAACTCTTTTGCCATGACGTTCGACTATAGTGGAATATACAAAGTATTACTAAACTGTGACATGCAACTTTAGTCAAACAATGAATTAAATTACTCTGTAAACACTAGGTACATGATTTTCTCACTTGTAAAAGTTTATATTTTGTTTATTTCATTACCTTGGCATAATTAGAATCATATAGCATGCAGCGAAAGCGTTTAGTGTCTCATATGATGTCAACTGTTATTTAGACTCGCCGAAATGTTTAGGTGCATTTTACAGCTGGAACTTCTTTTTACACTTACCAGTTTATTTTATTGCTGAAAAGTATATCCTAAGGTTCATTGTAGATCCCATTATTTGTTATGTAACAATTTCAGCAGTATGTTTTGTGATATAACTGTTTGGAAAACACACTTTATAATACATACAGTGAAACCACGTTATGAAGAGTACGGCTCACAACACCACCTTCAACAAAACATCTGTTCTGTACACATTCTCTATATAATACTTACATGTAAATAGTCTAGTTGTAACACAAATCTAGTTTCCCTTGCTACTTACAATTGTCATGAGGTTCCACTGTCCTTTATTATCCTCGTGTGAGAGGCATTTTTTATGGATGGATTGATTAAGAACATATTTAACAATATTCCAGATATATGCACATTTGTAACCCTCTGCAGCCAGGCACGTGGGACCCTTAAGGTGTTTCAGCTTTAGAAAAATAGCAATGGATTTCTATATTCCATAACTGTATGACTAAATATCTGTTTTCAGAATTGTGGCGCTCCAAATGACCAGTGCAGTGCTACAAATAGCACTTGTGATGACAATTTGGAAAGCATTGTTACCAGTAACACAGACATTGAAGTGAGGTATATAAAATTCACATCTTGCTTGACTGCCTACAATGTACATAGATAGTTATTTTTCGAATGAACTTATCGTCATTATTTTGTATATTAATTGGTTCCAGTACAATCCCTGCTGATTGTCAACAGGAGTCAACAAAAGTTAAAAACAGTACTCCTTCTACAAGTAAAGGAAGGAGTAGAATCTGTATGGTAAGCAGTTTATTAGTGTGACAGCTGAAGTTAATTTATTTTGGTTGTGTTTTATCACATTATATTCTTGCATTAGTCCAACGTATTCCTCCTTTTGTATTTTGTAAATATTTCATTCACTTCACAAGTTTGTACTTGTATTTAACAACTGAATACTGTAATGCACATGAATAACATTGTAACACAATTTAACTGAAAGTGAGTGTTTTACACACATTAATATTCATTCTGTTCTCCGTCCAAGACAGCACCCTATCAATATCCTTCTTTAAGTTGATTCAACTGCCAACATCTGTATATAGTACACAATCATCTGCAAACAGTCTTATTTTACCTGCGATCTTTGATCCCATGTCATTCACTATTATAGTGAAAAAACAAATGGCCTAAAACACTTCCTTGCAGTACTCATGATGTCCCCTGAAAAATTCCTCAATACAGTCAACGTGTAAAGGTACAATACAAAAAAAGTTTATATATTTTTTTAAAATGTTGTAAATAGATATGAAGTAAGTTTCAGAAATTTACTATAAATACGGAGAAATCTCGTTGCACGTTTTAAAACCACATGGCATTTGGCTCACACCATCCCAATTTTGGTGAAAATTAAATCATTTAAGTCATTTGGTTTGTTATACTTGTATGTTGCAGTAACTTGTAAATTTTTACTTTGACATGCCACTACACAAAGACGATAAAAGATAAAGAAATTTCACAAGTGGAAAATATAGTCAAATATAATTTCTACAAACTACTACAATAAACACACATACACACACGCATACAAATAAATAAATAAATAAATATATATATATATATATATATATATATATATATATATATATACACGCATACATAGATACATACAAATGCACTTAATATAACTTAACAATAATATAGGTATTAATATGCTCTGATTATTTTAACTTGCGACCTAATCAAACTAGGTTAACAAGTATGGACATTTATATTACCAGTTATGCATGTCAAGCTACCGAGTAGATGTGTTTATTTGATATATATTTCCTTAAATCTTGCTTAAATTCACTAACATAATTTTGAACCATTATTTCTTTTGGTAGCTTCTTGAGAAAGGTAATTATTTTCCTGAACGTAACTATAATTTTTTTTTTTTGTTAGCGAATACTGGTTTGTAATTTATAAAATGCAAGTTTTTCATTTTTCTGTGTTGATTTAGTGTTCATCATACTTTACCATTTAAAAAAATTCTGCAATTTTTTGTTTGCAACCTACACTTTATATTTCAGTACACAATTAGCTCTACGATCCAGTATTCAGTCAACAAAATACAGCAGTGTGGGATTACTATAAATATATTCAATTTTATGTTTCCTTTAACCTTACAGGTGTTTATACATTACTTTAACATTACAGGTGTTCACTTGTCATTTGACCATACCATAACTCGTTAAGCTGGACTTTGCACCGTGTGTAGACTGGACATATTCAGCAGGTAGAGTGCTTGAGACTGGTAACGATTCAGAAGTGGTGATGCAGCTCAGCACAGCGACTGAATGGCCAGTAGTGTAGAGCTCTGCTACATATCTCTGCCTGCTGAACAGACTTACTGTTTGGAATAGCAGAGTGAACCATGTTTCAATGTATAAACATTGCTGTGTGATTTCATTTATTACTTACCATCTACTGTGCAAGTGTTTGTTATTAAACTAGCAAGACGCAATCACTGTTGCAGAAAACTATTCCCTAAATAAATTAACAAAAAATTTATTTTACAATTTGCAACCACAATCCATCCAGACATGCTGTACTTGTTACACATGTGAATACTGTACATACCGTCCACGCGACAGTTCTGAGTCCCTGGCGGTTATGTGATTTTCGTTCGTAAATATATAAATAATACAACAAGGCTGATACCACGTTGACGCACGTACTAGCAGAAGTAACATCGTAAGTTGAAATATGTTTCTTACTGTTTTACTGTGGTGTACATGACGTTTATAACGAAAAATGCATACATGCCCGGGTCTCAGAGCTGGCGCGAGGATAGTAGACGCCCATTTACCGTACAGACTTTAATCATATTTGGTCAAAGAAAACTGACTTCCCCGCAACACAACATTAGTCTTTGTACTATTTTTCAGGTTTTTTAACATCATGAGCTCATACAATCATTAAAAGAGGCGTTTTTAGTGCATGTGCAAATGTAGAATAACATAATTGTTTTTCCATGTTTCATTGAAGAGACTGACAGGCATTCATATTGCCCGTATGCCTCTGTTAGCGAAATCCATGTGAATGACTAATTTTTGTTCACAAAAAAAGAGGCAACACAGAATGTCAGCATTTGAAGAGGAAATGCTATCGTTGAACAGACAGAAGTACGGACTGGCAATGAATCAAATGGAAGTACTGCATACGATGTAAATGCAAAAGTTAAAACTTGAAATTGAAAACGTACAATTAAAAAAAAAACAGATAATTTTGAAAGACATGTGTGAATAGGGTGAACGTGAAATATATTTCTTTCAATTTTCACACAGTTTCAGAATAATATATTTTGTACAATCGTTAATCTATATTGAAGTACCAGTACAGCAGAAAATATGTGTAATCATAAAAGTGGCTTAAAATGCATACTCTCATAATAACGTACTCATTTCAATTCTGCTGTACAAAATGTGTAATAAAATTTGTAAATAACTTACGAAGTAAGTGTATTTAGCTGAATTATGTGGACATTGTATTACCGGGGACCTTACTGGTTTCACGACAGTAAAATTCCTAAAATTTCAACATTACTAATTACATGTTCAATGTTTTCATAATTTCCAAAATTTGTAGTGTGCCCATTTTGATCCAGCTATATGTAGCCTACTTTCTGTGTTGGTCTATATTATAAGCTAATCCAGATAGCATATTATCATTATTCTACATGTAGAACCATAATTATTTGGCAACAAATACAATTGGCAACTTGAAGGTAGTGGGGCTTAGTGACACTGTTAATGAATTTGTAACACGGCTTAGTGGATTGCGGGTGTTCTGGGCACGTTATGTGTAGTATTCTGCCAGTCACGACAAATGACATGCATGTAGCATTAGTGTGATGCATACAATTTGTTTCCACAATATTACGAATATATATCATGATTCTGGCATAAGTAGTTTAAAAATTATATTTTCTAGACGTTGGTTATTTAAGAATAATTGACAAATAAAGGTGTTTCAGAATATTTTTAATGCAAAGTTAGTAATGGCAGTACAGTATGTAAATTTTTTTTATTAAAACAACTACGCCATATGTGTAACATGTAAAACTATAGAAAGTGCCATTATGTGTAAACAAGCAAGTTGAGTGTGCAAAACCATATATGCACAGTTGCTTCCCACTGCAGCATAATTACACACTATCCCAATCAGAGAGAAACCAACTAATAAACCATTATTGTTCATTGCATATGACGTCATTGCATTCATTTATGAACATACAGTCCAATAAAAGTGTAAAGACATCATTCACGAAAGTATCACTAGGTAATATTTTTATTCAACAGTTTATTGAAATGTAAAGAAATTCCATAGCCAACTTATAGTGGAATCATTAAATAGAGAAAATTCCTAGAATTTTTTTTCTTTTTAATATTTACCTGATTCTTCCGAATTATTTCGGCACTAAATGCAGCCAGGCAAAGCAATAGCTCCGTGAACATTGTAATGTTCAAATTATTCAGCTTTTAAAATGCCATATTTTCAAACGCTGCCACAAACATTGAAAACACGTTCTTATTGGCTAACACATTTATGACGTAGTCTTACTTGTTTGGTTAGTCACGTACGCCGTGCACTATTATGTGTATTGGAATTTTTCACCGACTTAAAAACTGATAAAATTTAGCGAACGCTCGGTTACGTAAAAGTTAATTCGAGGAATTCGCCCGTTGATTGGGCATGCGTGGTTGTA
>PNEQ01065987.1:0-52558 GCA_003012365.1 Medauroidea extradentata | reverse complement strand
ACTGCCGCGCACGCCTATGCGGAGACGTGCCCTGTTTTCTACAGTAACCTTGTTCTGATTGGCGTAGTCAAATGAGTGACGTCTTTACACAAAGACACTCTGCCAATAACCAGGAAGCAGAACTGCAGATGTGCGCATAAGGCATTGAAACAAAGTGGTACAAACATATTTTCGTTAAAATCTGGGGTCCCTAAAACTCACATACTATTGCAGCAAAACTCCGCCTTTAGTGGGTGAAGTTCTCTTAGGATGATACAGATCAACCGATATATTGATAACTAGGGCCCGGAAAATTTTGCCGATTCAATGACCTGCAGGTTAGAAACCAATGTCCTATGCATTTTCAAGCTCCGTCTATTTGTTCATTGTCTTGTTCCACTGAGTAGCTGCTAGTGGACAAATAGTCGGGGCTTGAGCATACATAGGACAGTGCATTCTAACATGAAGGTCATTGAATCCGCTAAATTTTCCTACCCCTATTGATAACTGCGGACTGGAAAAATCCACAAATTGATTTTAGAACAAGCTATATTTCAAACGCGTGTACGTTATGCTGACGTATGAGATTGGATCTCATCGCCCTGAAGGAGTTAGAACCAATAAAAACTTGAGGGAAAACAAGTCTGAAATTCCGTGTTATCAGTAACAGGGTGAAACTTGCTACTCAGTGGAGCAGTAGCCAATCAACAGTTGTCGCGGTCTGAGTGTACACAGGGCAATGAATTCTAACGTGTAGGACATTGAACTTGCAAAATTTCCCAGTCTCTGTTGATAATTTAACACTACGCAGACACAATGCTTTCACTGAGTTGCTAAACTAAACTTGCTCAGTCCGCTGAAGTTCCTCAGTCTGCAAATGTGCCTGAAGAACGTTTACATTTCTAGAAAACAGTCAAATGCAATACGATGTTTAGAGATGATTGTTTATCGCGGGAAAACTTGACTGTTTGCTAGATTTCAACACACGTTCCGCTTAGTAGATTACTGGCTTTAGCTTGTACGTGGAGCTGTTGCCCTAATTGACTGAGCCAATAAGAATCCTGCTATTGTAATATTTGATACGTTTATTGGTCTGCAGACAACATTGTGCCAGATGTATATCGCCCAATCATTCAAGAACATAAAACATTTTCGCGATATACCATCATTAGAGACACTGGAAAATCGCGGGAATTGTTGACTCTTTGCTAGGCTCCAACATACTGTATATAACACTGAATGTATTGTACGAACATTGGCTATGGTTTATTTGTAGCATTGTTTCTTTCTACAACAGGCCCAGTTAGAACTGCACAGCTTGGACACACAGCGTGTGTGATTTGTCCCAAAACTGTTCACACGTGCCACGGTTAATATAATACAGTTTATTGGAGACTATTTTAAACATTTTCGCGATTTTCCAGTGTCTCTAACCATCATCTCTAACCGTGAAGCATACCTGCAGATGTACACAAAGATACTGAAACAAATGATGCAGAGTTCTTTTCATCAAAAATCACTGGCGTTATAGATTGTGTACCACACACACACACACACACACACACACACACACACACACACACACACACACACACACACACACACAGACTATATCTAGGAAGCCACGCTAATGTAACTGCGCGCTGAAGGACGATATGGAACATGTATCGTACACTTAGCTTCAAGCCCCACTGTCACACAATAGAGTCGATGTGGCCATGATCGTTACAAGGCGTGGATAGAAGGCCGAACTGGCGGCAGTCCACGCCCAACCGCCATGACCCAAAACACTTATAAGCACCTATTCATCCAAAATACTCGGCTACCGTTTTTTGCGAAGATACTTGCACCACTTTGTGTCTATGCCTTAAGAGGCCCGCCTACCTGCCATGAAAGTTGTGATGTAGAGGTTCAGGAGATTCATTTTTTCACAGAAAATATTAGTCGTGAGATTGTGTGTTTGACATATAAAAGATATTAAGGTACCTCACACTAAGGGTAAATGGTTTCAGTTCTATCAGTTTATTAAGTAATTAGAAAATAGGGCCTTAACATTCCAAATTAGTGCATTTTCCGGCTTCTGTAATGTCGTTATTGTTTGTTATTTTTACTTAAAACCACTTAACCTTAGTAGATCTATCCTTTAGCTTTCGATCCCGTGACTGTTTGTACCTTGTAACAACTGAAAATTTTGAGGAAATATAGTTCTTGCAATATGTGTCCTGCGCAAATATGCAGCCAGTGTTGTGGAAAATAGAAGGATTCACGAGACCGAGCCGAGAGGACAACAGAGAGAGCGAGAGACAAC
The DNA here is from genome assembly GCA_003012365.1 of Medauroidea extradentata. Taxonomy (NCBI): domain Eukaryota; kingdom Metazoa; phylum Arthropoda; class Insecta; order Phasmatodea; family Phasmatidae; genus Medauroidea; species Medauroidea extradentata. The sequence goes on along the minus strand of PNEQ01065987.1, from coordinate 50,271 downwards.
CTCCTCCACAACAGGGGTTGACCCAATCTCGCTTTAGTGGGGGAAAACTCCACGTCCATGAGGTCGAACGGCAGCTAAGGCGCTATGAAGGCGGGCCCCTTAAGGGTATATTGCGAAAATGTTTTGCGCAAACATACCCTTGACAACACTGTAGTTAATTACAACACATATCATTAGTAGGGACCCCTAATTTTCGCGAAAAGAATTTTGCCCCACATTGTTTTAGTAACTTACGTGCACATCTGCATCTCTGCTTCACAATCAGTGATTGGACGTCTTAGCTCTGACGTGTCTTGGGGTTTTACTGGCAAATCACAGACTTGTGAAGTTGTAGTAACGTTATTGTGATTGGCCAAAGTCAAATGAGAGACATCACTTCACAAAGACACGCTGCCAATAACCACGAAGCACAACAGCAAATGTGCACGTAAGACACTAAAACAATCTTTAACACCCCAAATTTTATGTCATAGTTATAATTTTTATCCTGGTGTACAGGACAGAATTTAAAAAATTCTAGTGTCTTCATTTAAAAATAGTTTTTACATCATTAAATCTCTCGCGCAAAGATTTTCGAAAACCTAAATTATTCAAAACATAAGTATTTTCGAAATTTGGTTATTATAGAGGCCTAGATATAATCATGTTAATAATTATAAAAATGACAGTTTTTTACTTTCGTAGATTCTGTGGTTTAAAGCCTCTATTTTTCTATAAAAAAAAAGTTTAATCTGTTACTCGAAAGTAAAGCATACTACCGCATAGTACTATGTAAATACATGACAGCTGATAAAATATCTACTTGACAAAAAATCTCATCGAATGTTGATGAGTAGTTCAGATTTTACTGACGACTGAGTATACCAGTCGCCCGCTCGATATCGTATCTTTCCATGTCCCTTAATGGAGTTGCATAGTTCATTTTGTACTGTTTTATATTCCAATGCTGTGAAGAACACGCCCGTGAAGTATGTCAGTGGAACTGAAGAACATCCTGTATATATTTACAGCAACTTAGAAGCGCTACTCAGTATCTACATCCCACCAGTCAAACGCCTAAACATGACTCAATGTTCAACTTTTAGCAAGTGAAAAACTCATTGTTTTCATGATCTTGGCTAAGGTTATAAGAAATTGTTTTACTGATGTTTAAAATATAATAGTTAGTTGATTTACATTTTTCACAGTATAAAAAAATCTTTGAAAAATAAAAAAATATATATTTTACTAACACTGTTATAGAAAAATATTCTAAAATATTAATAACTTTCAGAGGTTCAACGGCACCACCATTATTACAAGCAAAATTTTTATTATTTCCTCTCTTTCCACAACATATACTTTAGGTGTTATACACATCACGTTGGAGCCTAGCAAACAGTCAACTACTCCCGCGATGTTCCAGTGTCTCTAGTTATGGCTTTCGCTTGTACGTTGAGCTGTTACCTCATTTGACTGAGCCAATAGTAATCCCGCTATTTTTAGGGACATCAAAATTTCGCGAATTCAGTTATCTGCATGTTAGAATAAACTATCCTATGCATACTCATGCCCCGACTATTAGTCAACTAGCTGCTACTCAGTGGAACAAAAGACAATGAACGAATTGGCGGGGCTTGAGTATGCATAGTACAATGGATTCTAACACACACGTCATTTAATTAGCGAAATTTTCTTGTCCTTAGCTATTGTAACATTTGATGTATGTTATTGGTCTGCAGACAGCTGCGTTGTGCCAGACGTATATCACCCAGTCTAACATGCTGCAACAAACTGTAGCTTTTTCAAGGGCATGTGGACATAAACAATATTCGTTATATATCATAATTAGAGGTACGACAATTTCGCGGATTCATCAGGCAGTAGCCTAGATTTCTCAGTCCTGTACACGCACTGGACACAGTCGATAGTTCATTGGCTTACAACATTACAAGCGATAACTCTAGGAATTATTTCCTTATTTACTATTGGTTTGTAGTAGTCAAGTACGTTTCGTGACAGCCGCACACACACGTGATCATGAAGTATACATTTTGGCGTTCAACCTGGCCTGGAATGTACCAGCGAAATTGACGTACCTCTATTCATAATCTCTAGACATAACATCACGTGTTGGTTCAAGGATGTACAGGTCAATTCAGGCTAGTATGTTTCTAAGTTATATTGCGAATTTGGCACGTCTGCTAATTCAGTTGGTGTGTGTCGAGGTCGGCGACAGGGTCACAGAATATTTAGGAATACAGAAGTGACACAGCAGTAGGACGGCAAGCTCTGTCACATACGCCAGCAAGATGGCGGAAACGCGTACCGCCAATCAATGTAAGGCGTCTTCCCTGCTAGCTGGCAGCCAGGCCAATAGGAAGCCTGCCGTAACATACAGGAACCAAACATACACGGGGCTGGTATCAATAATCTCGGGCAGCCAATAAGCGGCGAGGTTCGCCCTATCAAATGTGCCACCGCGTCATTTCAGTCTGTACGAGTACTTAGTGAGTGAGAGATTTTGGTAAGCACTTTAGTCTTTTAGCGTTGGTGAGGGCTGACATGATGTATGGAGCAGCGGCGGAATGAATGGGCGGGAGAAACCGGAGATCCCCTAGAAAACCCGCCGACCAACGGCATCGTCCGGCACTATTCCCACATGAGAAAATCCGGGGACCGACCTCGCCGGGAATCGAACCCGGATCACCTAGATGGAAGGCGAGTGGTCTGAGACAGAGGTGTACATGAAGTGTAGAGAGTCACGCCAGCCTGGGCGCGGCTGTAAGAACAGATGAGTTAGGTACACACGACGAGATGCTGCGTGGGTCGCGCTCCTCCTCCCGGAACAAGGTGGTATATTACCTACACTGTGCAGTAGGACGTCGTTAATCTGCGAGGATACAGTCAGGAGTGGCACAAACCTAGCTACCACACCTCTATACTCCGCCTACATGCAACTGCGCCCCGCCCCATTCACACTCTTCTCAAGTCTCTACCTACACACCTTACATCCAACTACACACTACATGAGGGATCTACGTTGAAAACAAATTATTCTCAATGGAACACTTTCAAACATAACTATTTGAGCCACGGTATACCATCATACCCTAATGATATTTTTAAAATTTGCCGTGCACAATATTTATGGTTGGAGTATTCATAATTATGTTTAAAAAGTAAACGAATATTATTTTCTGATCGGGTTCGTAATTTTATCACCTTTCTTTTAATCTTGACTACAAGTGACAGGTGTTAACCTCGGTACCCGACTGTACAACCGGCAGACTTCGTAAACAAAACCTTGTACACTCACTACTATTATGTATTGTTATACAGATCATATGCAGGCCTACTGCATGTAGTGTGAAAGAAGAATGCTCATATTTTGTATTGCTGTTAACAATTTGCTGGGGTTTACCTTTTTTTAGGCCACAAAACTGAAGAGTTAGTGGACCGTAGTATTTTTTTTTTTTTTTTTCCATTTGAGGCACGGAAACGGGGAAGGCGATAAGTCGAATACAACCCGTGCGTCAAACACCTCATCGCCCCTAGGCGCAGAGAACTAACTAGCGTGCAGTGTTTACGTAGTAACTGTTTTTCGACCGGACTTCAAGTGATGACCCTATAATATTATTTGTGGAAAGTATGTGGCAAAGTCCACTGCAGGTTTCTATGATTTTGTTTTACTATTACAGTTGATACTTTCTCGGCTACAGTAATGTGAAAAAGTCATTTTTAGCACTTTTGAGGAGCTTGATAATCGTGTTTTTAACTATCGGACTGGATATTTAAAATCATAGGGACTTTATTTTAAGTGTGTTTTCTTTTCGTAGATAAACGCATTACAAAAATTTTTGGTAACTATGCATGAAAAACGACTTTCCGTATCACGCTACAGCATATCTCACGCGCCGGGTTCACTAAAAGTGCATTGCTACGTTCTATTTAGATGCTACAGAAAAATAAATTCTCAAGCAATCTTTCATTAGCGGTAAACGCCAGAATAATTAGTGTGACAAACTAAGAAAAAAATGTTTCCATGCCGTGGCCGGTGTTTTTCTATGGTATTTGGCAAACAGCAGTGCTAACTAGGAGCGGTGTTGTTAGCCAGACCACGTGCATGTACATAAGGCGCAGGCTATGTCCAATAACTCACCCCGCCTACTATACATGTCGACCTTCTACACCCACCGTCTAGCCCTCATCTCACTGGCCCGGGCTAATATTACACAGAGTACTGACAAGTACAGAGGCGAAACTACCGCCGTGTGTGCTGCGGAGTATCTTGGCACGACCACTCACCAGGAGCCTTCAAGGTCGTTACACCGCAGACCCGGAAAATTGCGATTTCATTTGACGATAAGTTAAGAGTGCGTGGTACGTAGTTCAATGCTAAATTTGCACAAATAAAAAAAAAAAAAAAACAACAATCCCAGATAATAGTTTTTGCCAACTTTCTAGCAAAAATTTTTCTCGAGTAACGTATGATTGAAGAAAAATCTCTGACATCGAAATCTCGTACATTTAATTGCGGTGCAAGAGATCACGCTTAACAAGTACATCGTTCCGGGTAAACGTTTACTCATAAAGTTGGCAAATATGATCAAGGATTGTTGTATTGCAGTTTTTCTATATAGACTTTCAAAAAGTGTAGATATCAATTACATTAACTCAGCTCTTATTTGTCTACCACGCACCCTTGAGGTCCCTATCTGCCTGCGCTTGAAACGCATTACGAGTTACAGGTAAACATATTTCGAAGAAACATCCCAACGCGCATTACGTTTGTATGAAAAGAAAACACATTTCAAACAATGTTTCTATCAGTTTAAATATTAGGATCGCTTATTGGAAACACGATTTCCAAGACCCTCAAAATGGCTAAAAACAGTTTTTTTAAACTGCCGTATCTAGGAAAATTCCCACCGTATTCGAAAAACACAATAATAGAAATGAGCGCTGGAATTTGAAACATAAGTATCACAAATAAAATAATACGGGCATAGCTTAAAGTCCCATAGGAAAGTGAATGATAGTAAAGCCCTGCGCGCCAGTTGGGTTTGCGTGTAGAGGCGATATTGTATTACATCCGCCGACTGACGTCACTCTTAACACTCCATCGACCATAGGTTTTGTGCCTCACACACACCAACGCAGCCTAACTTGACAAGAACCTTACTTTTCCTGCTCTTGTACATGTGAGTTGCTTCACTTTTAGATCAAACTTTGCAGATATCTGCTTTCTTAGAATTGTTTACTGTTGGACCAGGTACCCTTCAGGTGAAGAAAGAAAACATTCGCGAATTCAATAGTTACTCCGACACCAAACGTCTGTGATTTAAGGATAGAACCCAAATATTATTTTAGTAGATTTTGGTGAATTTTAATTTTATCAGGTAAAACTTTCTGCTCTTTCGTTATGGTCCGACATATTTTGACGTGCGATTTCAGCGTATTGCCATTTAAAAATGTTGTCGTTGTTAGCAAACGCCGTATAGTGAAAAATTCATTACTTTTAAACGGAAAGAAGAAAAATTTTAGTGCAACATGAACTTTTTTTTTATATAATATTGTTCCCCATTGTTTTTGGCATACGATGTGCGGTTTAGGTCGTTATTGTACTATAGCCTTTTCAGATCAAATTCTGTAAAAAAAATGTTGATTTTAAGTAAATTTGTATTAACTTAGAATATATTGCGGGAAAACTAGACACTTTACCTTTGGAGCTGAAATATTTTGCTGTAAAATGCGCCGTTTTCGGTTTATTTAATTTTTAATGCTTTTCCGGGACGAATCCCAGGAAAAGAAGGTGATATAAGCGGATTTCTGTGAATTTTTTTTATATATTATGGTAAATTTTGTGCTCTTTAATTTTTGTCTATACAAGTTTTGTCGCGAGATGCTCCGTTTTCGCCTTATTAATTTTTCCGCATTTTTCCGAGGCAAATTCCGGGAGAAAGTAAAAAATCGAAAAGTTAATTTCGGTGGATCTTTGGATATGCTATTCTGCGAATTTTGATGTAAAAAATCCTTTTCTTGCAATTTGTCTATTTTTTTATATATTTCCTGAACTATAAGATAGTAGGCCCTATGTGAACACAACTTTAGGAAGTAATGCTGGCCAGCAAACTATTTATGTAACATGAATCCACAGAACATGCTTATCAGTGGGTTGGTTAGTATAGAGATAAAATATCGTATTCGACGTAACAGATAAATGTGAGTGGAACCGTTGTATCAGACCAGTTCAAGGACAAGTAGATTGACCAAGGCATTATCAACAGTGTGGTTTCTGCTAGTATTACAAATGTACACTATTATCAACAGTTTGGTTTCAACTAGTAGTGTATAAATGTCAACTAGGGGTATATTTCTGACGCGACTGCAGCCAAGTGAAGATAGATGTAAGGCGACAGTTCACCAAAAATCTTTATTGTTTTAATAAATTTAGTTTTGTATGAGTAATGTTTTGCTTTTTAAGACATGCATTGTGCCTATTTTATACTGTACTGAAATTCTTTTATCTTTCATAGTTTTGTGTAATGACACGTCGGAAGTCCAAATTTGCATCAAACTGATATATACTAGAAATTAAACCAACTGTCAAATGAAATAATTCACATTGAAGAAAAGCGTCACTGGCTACGCCACCATTTTGATAAATTGTTTCGTATTTTTAAAAAGTACTGAATTTAAAATTTTTAAAAAATCTGAAATGTTTTTAAAACACAAAAATATTCAATTCTGTTTTTATACATATCTTAACGTAACTCCTGACACTTCTTCAGTATGAATTATTTCATTTTGGTGAGTCACGTTTTTTCGTTTCTAGTATAAAAACTTTTTATATAAACTTGAAATTTGACATGCAACTGTACGAAAATTATGAAAGCTAAAAAGTTTAATTACACTAAAAATAATAGTCACAATGTCCACAAAACAAACTAAATCTCATACAAATATAAATTTAATTGAAATAACTAAATTTTGTGGTGAATTCTGCATGAGATCGATGCGTCGTCTTTAACTGCAGGTGTTCCACTCAGGAACCACTATCCTTCCGAAATTTGACAATCCGTCTAAGGAAAATTAATCTTGGGTAGTTTCATCAGACGAGGTATTATGTTATTTTTGAAAATAATAATAATAATAATAATAATAATAATAATAATAATAATAATAATAAACTAACGCAACGATATAGGAGGATACGTCAAGAAGGAGTGATAACTTTGTGTGGTGATTTCTTTTTTAAAAAATTAAGTCAAAATTATGTTTTCAGTTTACACGTAATGCTACTATAAAATACGTTAAAAACATTCCTTAATATAACATTACGGCAGCCCGAGCCGATATTTCTGCCTCTAATGACATCGCTGTCAGTGAGATGTAATAAAGCTCAACTATCTACAATTACAATTCTGTATAAGTAGGCTTTACGTATCGTTGACATGTTTTCTGAAACATATCCGGTTCTTCGCCCCTCCACCCTCCTGTACCTGATACATAAGGGTGTTCAAGTGCGGTAAATTCATAACTTTATATTTAAATGAAATCATGTTAGTTTTGTACACGATACTTGTGACTATAGTTTACTTTTACGAAACAATTTTAGCTCTCCTTGGTTTTTTTCAAAACGGTGCGACAAAGTCAAAATTAGCATGTTGCGCTGCTATGCAAATAGTAAAAACGACTTGACTTACTAAAACAAAATAATTCACAGTGAAATAGCATACCATGGACTGAGTAACAAAGTATTTAAAAAATCTTCCAGTTAACTATCATTGAATCTAAAAAAAAAAAAAAAAAAAAAAAAAAAAAAAAAAAAAAAAAAAAAAAAAAAAAAAAAAAAAAAAAAAAAAAAAAAAAAAAAAAAAAAAAAAAAAAAAAAAAAAAAAAAAAAAAAAAAAAAAAAAACTGAATTTTCAAATTTTTCCCTGTATTTTTAGAATTTTTTTAAAAATTTCGAAATATTACGTGTGGGCTTCTAAATGCTTTGTTGCGTAGCTCACGGAATGTTAGTTAACCGTGAATTATTTCATTTAAGTAAGTCGATTGGTTTTCACTATTTGCATGGCAGCGCAACGTGCTAATTTTGACTTTGACGCACCGTTATGAGAAAACTACGCGAGCTAAAAAAATTTCGTAATAAGAAACTTTACTCACAAGTATCGTCTGTAAAACTAGCACTGTTTCATAAAAATATAAAATTATAACTTTATCGCAAGTCTTCCGGTCACCCAGACCTGGAGCGACATCATACCACAGCCTGGAGCACACCATTACGCGGAAATCAGGTTGCGCAGTGCAAGGTTGTCATACACAACTTCGCTCTTTGACAGTAACTGTGAGAGCACTCGCTCAAGGTCAGTGCTAATGGGGATCAGCACCCGACATTTTGAAATAATGCAACTTCTGTATTTAATTCGGCCTACAAATGTTCTATAATGTTTTATGCTTCGACAAAGTACAGAGAATAGTTTCTTACATTGTATGCAGTTGGCATTGCTCGACCACTACCTGCTTATACTATAGCTGCGACCATACGTAGAAATAAATTACTTCCTTCCTCCGGAAGGCTACTAGTCAAAAACAAAGAAAGGAAATAAACGTGCGACAAATTATTAAAGCCTCAGAAGGTAATATCTGCGCCACGTCGGATAGAAAATGTTAATAAATCTCCACGTATGGAACTTACAGCGAAAATTGAAGAATTTAAAGAGGGCAGGTAAAGATCAAACAGTAGCCTCTAACATGTACTTTCAGAGAGAATTTTTAAATTGATTTATATTGATTGGTTTTTGCGGCTTATAAAAACTAAAAACACGCAAATTTTGACTTTGAAGTGCCATTATGGGAAAACTGGTTGAGCTAATTTCTTTGTAAGAGGAACATTTACTCCCAAAACTAACACTATTTCATACAAATGTTAAATTATGATTTTTGGCCCACTGGGACACCCTTAAGGCTTAGTTACCGAGTTTTGCAGTGATTTCGAAAAAAAAATTTTTATCGCTACCTAATACTTACATCAAAATTTCGCTCCACAATTTTGACACTTATATGTTGTAATTTGTAGCTGAATTTTTTTGTATAAATGTACAGAGTGGTTTTTTATATTTCATCACCCAAACTACCACGTTTTTTTATCGTGAAAATAAGCAATAATGAAGTAAAATATTTTTTTGCTGACTAATGGTACATTATTTTTAAAAACGCATCCACAGTATTGTGCATCGTGTGACTGCACATTGACTCAAGTTTTTTTTCAAAGCTTTTGGTTAAAGAATATTTTAGTTATTATGTCACCAGTCTGAAAAATAACTCAGCTCCCGTCCCAGCATCCACCTGGAGGAATCTCTTGAAACTATATATATATATATATATATATATATATATATATATATATATATATATATATATATATATATATATATATATCAGTATAGGCAGAGTCATGCAGGACAGTAACTAGGTCCATCAGACTGCGAGTCAGTTATGTATGTAAGCCAAGTTATTCTACGACACGTGCCGCACACTATAATGGGACAGGTGCGTGTCCGCGAACCAATGACAGGACACGTAGTATAAAGTAGCGGGCGATATGCGCCGTACTAAACGGAACGTGCTGCTGCTCACAAACAACTCCGGCCTAATTCCAGCCCAGAGCTATGTTTACAAAGAACAACAATACATCTCAAGTCTGACACTTCGCAAGCCGCACAGTCCTGCCAACTAAACAACCTACAGCTGCGTCCTGCGAGAAACCAGAGAAAAAACACGTCTTCCTCGGGGCATTGGCATTCCGTGCCTCCCACTCCCGCCACACACACACAGGCACGCATCAGCTGGACGTGTGGCTGATTATAAGCCCAGTCTACACCGAAAAAATAACAGTAACAATGCTAATTACAAATTGTTAGTTATAAAATGTTATGAACAAATTCTAAGCTATGGTTAGAGATGACAGTTTATCGCGGGAAAACTCGACTGTTTGCTGGCTTTCAACGTACGTTCATCTTATGAAAAGATTACTGGCTTTCACTTGTACGTAGAGCCAACAAGAATCCCGCTATTGTAATATGTGTTGCCTGTTATAGGTCTACAGACAACTATGTTGTGTCAGACGTACATGTTGCAAGAAACTGCTGCGTTTCAAGTGTATGTTGGTACAAAACATTTTCGCGATATACCATCACCGCTATAGCTACAGTATACTATTATATAGCAATTTTGATAGGAAATGTACTATTATTGCTGAAAACACCAATGTTACTAACAAATTTATAATAATGATGAACGGATGCTAATAGCAATGTTGATGACAAAAATACCTGCAACATTTCTGATAACATTGTTAGTAACATTTATTACCGACAGCTTTAGATCTAGACCGCCCTAGATCGGGTCGGGAAAATAATGTTATCAACAGTGTTGGTAAGAAAATTATTTACATGTTTATAAAATTCACAACTTTTGTTGCTAGTAAATGTTATCAACAAAATGTAACTAACCTATTTTTATAAATATTAACAAAGTCAATAACAGAATGTTGGCAACAATGTTGCTAACATCATGATGTCGACAATTTTCAAGTATTTTTACAACATTGTTAATAACGTTGTTGAAAAAACATGCTGTCAGCAATGTTATCGTAGGTGTAAACTAGGCTTTAGACACTGACAATCCTCGCGAGAATGTACCGCCTGTTTCCATGCCTCACGTGCATACTAACAACTCTGCTTCGTGGTCAATGATTAGATGCTTCTAAGACTGTTCTGAATAGAAAACCTGATAGTTGTATAATTGTACCACACACTGTGCAACACCCGCATATTACATTAATAATCATTTCCCACAAATATAATATTTTCCCGTTACATATATTTCGTACAAGCGCACCTTTTTCGCGTTTTACTCGAAGCAAAAACTATTCAAACGATACGAGTGAAGAAATAATTTACAGCAAAAGTAAACTCATTAATTAAGCTACAGAATGACACCTTTATTATGCCACATGTAAATTATTTTTTTAGTAGAAATACAGACGTTGAAAGACGTGCAAAAATCTAGGTACATTCACGGATTATGATTTTGTAACACAAACCGTTTTTACGTTTTCAAAACTAGGAAAGTTCTTGGAACACGTAGTATATTAGTGGTTTGATTGTGAAGACATACCTGAACAAATATGGATCGGTTATTAGCTAAGACACCTAACTTAATAATACAGTAGAGTAGAGGTTCGGAACAATTGCACGTACTGTACATAAAGACCTGCCCCGACGAACAGCAAAAATAATTGTTTGAAAATTAACTATTAAAAGTATAGCTATCTTCAAAGACTATTTTTGTTTAAAGAAAAAAGTAAAAGTGACAAATATTTGCTACCATTGAAATAGTTGAGTGATAATCTTTTCGGTGAAATTAGTTGTACTAAAGATACTACTCTAATTTAAAGCTCACTTTATTTCCTACAAACAAAATAGCACTGCCGCTAGAAATTGTTTTGCAATAAGTATTCACCGTAAGTTGCAACTGAGAGGACGCTACAATCAAGCTACATAACTTTGACCACTCGTTAGGAATTTGGGCGAGAAGTAAAATTAAAGTTGTGAATTAACGTTGTTAGAGAGAGTCTGACCTTGAGCGTTTCTGAGCTTCACTTCATAAACACAACAGCAGAAACGTGTTTGGAACCTGCCATGGTGCCAACATAGGCTACAAGTCTGGGCGTAAACTGGAGATTATTCACGCGCAGTGCTACATTAACAACGCTTGATTGAAAGTTAGTTTGATGTGTCGGTGCTTTCTCGTTATGTTTGTGTTACTAGCTTGTATCTCCACTATGAGTTCATTATTTTTTTGAAATTATATTGTTACTTATTATACTTTTCCCATGCTATCACTTGATAAATAATAGCATAATAATAAAATATGTTAAAAATATGAAGTGTAGGACGGCAATATCGACAATTTTCGATATTTTGCCTCCGTAGATAGGCTGCGTTTGTGTGTGTGAGGCAGTAGCGGTAAGGTTGCCACTAACAGACAGACGTATGTAATGTATTATCACCTCTACGTGCAAGCTACTCAGCTGGCGTGCAGTACTTCACTATTATCCTTTATACTATGGGACTTTAAGCGGTGGCGACATTATTTTATTTGTGGGCATTATAGATCAAAGTCTGACGTTTGTTTATATATTTATGTTTCTTGGAATCTTGTTATTTTTCCAGCTACGGCTGTCTGGAAACCTCATTTTAGGCCATTTTGAGGTGCCTGAAAATGATGTTTCTAATTAACATGTCGAATGTTTAAAACTGTAGCTACATAGTTTGAGGTGTGTGTTCTTTTGGTAGATATACAAATATAATACGCGTTAAATAGTTTCGTGAAAAAACAATAGCCTTAACACGCTGCAACGCATTCGAAGCGAAGGTAGGGAGGCCACTTAACACAAATTTCAAAAGCACCTCCCCCCCCCCCTCTTTTATGAGCTATGTGAGTTGCACTAAGTTATAAGTAGGGTTAGGAATATTTCGCGAGTTCAACGACCAACATGCTAGAATCCATTATCCTGTGTATACCGAAGCCCTACCATCTGTCCATTACCTGCTACTCATTCAGACAGCAGACAATGAACGAATAGACGGGGCTTGAGTATACATAGTACATTGGATTCTAGCATGCAGGTCAATGAACTCACGAATTTGTCCAAGCCCTAGTTATAAGTTGCAATACGTAACTGTCACCATTTTCCACAAGGATTTACCTCCAGAACTGTTTCGGTTGAATTTCCAAACATGCTGAGGAACACAAAATTATCCGCTATATAGGATGTCAGGTAATTCACGGACTTGGATTGCACAATGTGAATCAGTTACCAAAACCACGTAGAACATACTCTTTGGTAAAACGTTTCCAAGCTCCTAGTTTACGAGGTATGTCTATAATACCAGTGAGCGGGAAATACACGCTACATTGTTCGCACTCACATGTCTTTTTTTCACGTAAGCATACGGCGAAATGACGTCTGCAATGTTTTTAATATGTAGATTACAATACGGTGAATAACATTAGCCGTTTCACGTAAAACAAAACATACGTTACGTGTAATATATTAGAGACAATGAATAACACAAGTAATAATTTTTAAACGAAGTTTTAACGTTTATTAACTTTTTTTTAATGAAGGACTGGAAAAAACAGCACACAAACATAACCAGGTCACGGGTCAGGAGACTGGAGCTTATTTTGTCGCCGAAAGTAGTTTGGCTGAAGTAAACTAAACCTTGTAAGGTACATATGCTAAAACTTGGCATGAGGTTCATGCGTGGAATATGAAATCTGCCGTATGTGGTACACCGCCCACTTACACATGTTCATTAACAAAATAATTACCCGCGCTAAATCATAAAGTACTTCGCAACACGACAAGAAAAACCAGTTTCATTAATACAGCGGGGGTCAATGGTTAGGAAACTGGTTTTGTACGGTTACAAACTGCTCGGCGCAGTCTCGAGGTGTAAAAGTACAGCGGGTTGCATAATGATAGTGAATGTAGGTGTTATTGTAAGTGGGCATGTTGCAGACCTGAGTCGCCTTACGTCACCACACGTGACGTCACAGCAACACTAGGTGCTCCGTTATTGTTGGTGGGAGCGCGACCTCCATACAGAGAGGAATCACAGAGTAGCTAGGTGTGCAGAAGCGAAGTGGAGTGGCGGTGTTTTCGACGTAAGTGTTGTATGTCTATTCACGGTAATTTGAGCACTTTTGGAGCCCTGCTATTTCCTCCTCGTCTTTCAGACACTTGTTACTAAACACATTAGCAGTGTAAACAATGTGATATTTGAATGAGTTGTGCAATGGAGGTGCATTACAAGATAAGGTAAGTTGGTTTTACGTCTCGTTGACAGCGAGACCATATATGTAGACACACAACTTGGTACAATGACAGAAACTGGGAGAGGAGTCGGCCATGGCCTTTTTTTAAGGGGGATGTTAGATAATTTTATTGTATTTTCAACATTTATTCAAATTGTATTATCGAACTTTTCTCTTGGACAAAGCGCACGATATAGTCTAGATAAAATGCTTGACATAAATAGTGATTGATCTTTCATTAATTTATCACGCAGAATCATTGCAAGAGAATTATATGTAACTTTAAATAATTCTCTTGCAATGATTCTGCATGACAAATTAATGAAATATTCCATTATTGTTTATGTCGAGCAGTTTACCAACAATATATCGCATGCCTTGTCTAACAGAAAATTCTGATAACACAATTTGAATAAATGTTATGTCTAAAATACTGAAAATACAATAATATTGCATCCCATCATTGGCCTGGAGCTATTTCAGGAAACCATGGCAAACTGAAATCAGGATGGCCGGAGCCAGGAGTCTAACCCGGGTCCTCCCGGTCCAACGTTTTATCGTTGCGCCTTCTCGCTCGGTTGGGTGTGCGACAAACTGAATGTTTTTTTTATGTACACAATTGTTAGTGAATGTTGTATAATCGCAGAAAACCCACACTAACATGAAGGGACTAAGCACTAGAGAATTAGCAACAAAAATACTACAGGAACAAACCAAGGGTGTCAGTTACTGTGAGTTTTCTACTGTTCAACAAAATTCACTACAAACTGCGTATATCCGACAAAACAATTCAGTTTGCCAGTGTAAGTAATGTACAAATGATATATATATTCTACCTAAACCCGACAGTAAAATAGAGCACCAACAGTTTGTGCTACTCTGATGGTTTGTTCACGACCTGACACTTCTTGGACGGTACGGGAGCCAATGATCTACGAGCAACAAATCGCAGACATCGGCCGTGTCCGAATTCACCCGAAGTACCTACTTGAACGTACTTGTCCTAGGAAATGACGTCATAAGGACTGTCGGAATTGGAAGTAAAGGATGTAACTGCGCAAGGACGCACAAGGAAACGAGTGTGTGTACTTCTGTGTCCTCGTGACCTTGGTATGGTCACCATTTCGAAAAATGAAAAGTACAATTTGTAGGTTATGTAATTTCGGATGGTTGTAATATTAATTGTCTGTAAGTATAGTCCATTATAGTTTTCCTTAGAAGTTAGACTGCACATATTTATTTATGGGTTATGTCTTTGGTTACCCTCCGAGGATTATCCGTATCCGAATTTCATTTCACGTGCCAAACCTGCTTTCAAATATTTGCGCGCAAATGGTTCATTTCATTTAACAGATGGCTCGATACGGGCCGTAAATAGGGACCCCTGTTTTCCGCGAAAATAATTTTGTCTCACTTTGTTTCAGTACCTTATGTACACACCTGTAGTTCTGCTTCGTGGTCAGTGATTGGATATTTTAATTCTAACGAGCCTTGGAATTCTACCGGCAAATCACAGACGTGTGGTGTTGCAGGAACGTTATTGTAATTGGCTCAGTCAAATGAGATACAGCTCTTCACACAGACACGCTTCCTATAACCATGAAGCAGAACTTCAGATGTGTACTTAATGCACTGAAACAATCTGGGGAAAAATTATTTTCGCGAAAAACACGGGTCCCTAGCCATAGATACTTACATAATTTCTCAATAAAGCAGAATAAGAAGTTTTTGTCCGGATTCGTTAAGTATGGAGGAAAGGACAAGTAAAGTACGCAAGGCTATATCTACGAAAGTACATACTTTAATTCGGACACAGCATCAATGTTGGTTAGAGCCACTGGTTTTTGCACCACTATGTTTCAATGTCTTACGTGAATATATAGAACTGTGCTTCATGGTTATTGGCAACATGTCCTTGTATAGAGATGTAATTTATTTGAATGCACCAATCAGAATCAGGCTACTGCGGCAACATACGTCTGAGACTAGCGGGTAGATCTCCAAGACGTTAAGACTTACAGCAGCCAATCACTGGCCATGAAACAGGACAATAAAATATTTCATAATTGTTTTCACCTAAGAACACCAGCTCTAATCACAAGCATTGCTGTAATATCACACAACTAACGAGCATATAGCCTATGTTTGCTTGAGCAAACACAAGTACTCATCAATGTTTTCTGTCTCCACCTATACTCGCGGTTATCGGCTGCACGAGACTCTGAACCTGACTCGGATTGGCCGCCGCGAGCCAGTGCTGCCACTTCTACGCTTTTCCACCCGATTTGGGTTTTACGGTTTTCATTGATGAATTTGAATAAATTCTGATTTTCGTCTACTGTATCTGTGTACTATGTTTGTTTTAATAAATAAATTGATTTATTACTATCTCTGTAAGTGTGGGATATTACCCTGGGGAGTGGAAGCGTTTGATTTGTTTTTGAGCTGTGACTGTTTACGTTCCTATGAACCGTTTTACAATCGAAGTAACCTTAGTTATTGCATTTTTTGTCATGCTTGCTTGAAAATACTAATAAGTTGACGATTTTCGCACATAAAATACAAATAAGCACTAAAATAATTTTGACGAGGTTAGTCAAGTGTAGAAAAATATACACGTTTTAAATTAAAGAATCACCAAAACATGAAAAGACTGAAAAAAAATAGAGCTTTTGGTCGCTTCAGGTTTGTATAGCTACTCGTCCCTCTTCGTGAAAGCACTGATATTTCAGTTACACACATTTTAGCAATTGTTGTCTTGTTTGACCTACAGCACGGTCGTAGAAGAACAGGACTGGACACTCTCGCCTATCTAACAATGTATTTTGCTTGACCTCCTTGTTGTTTGGCTGTAGTTCGTCAAGTTACCGATAATGTTGTACTTTTTGGCGCTGTAATTCGGGCGGTCGGACTCAAACTCCGTCTACTTGTTTCTATTGTTAAGCTTATAAAGTAAATAAAGATTGCTGCAGTCTTTTCTTAAATTTGTGAGCGAAGAAAGTATTTCATAAATTGATAAAAAAAATACGTTTTAATTAACTGTTTATTTTAGCGGAAAGGAAGTGGGCGGAGTTTAGTCCGACCGCCCTAACATCAGCGCCAATAAAAGACAATATTCTCGGTAACTTGGTGAACTACAGCCAAACAACAAGGGGGTCAAATATCCAGGCGAGTGTCCAGACCTGTTCTTCTACGGCCGTGACCTACAGATACTAGATGTACTAGACGTACTTTTTGACACAGTTTCATATTTTCTCAAGTCTCTTCTTAACATAAAGGAATATCCCACTAGGTTACGTTTTTCTATTGTAGGACTGTAAGGTTTGTAATAATTGTACAGTGGGAAGCTATAAGTAGGGACACCAGAAAATGGTAAATAAAACAAACGTGACAATGAGGACTCCGAACCAATGGCGGACATGCATAAAACACTCATGGACTGCCGCGTTGCATCGTCGAATGTTCAAATGCTCACTCACTGTAGCAACAGCTAATGTACAAGTATCTGAGGACATAGTGTATACAGGACTGTGCAGTCCAGCCTGTGGTCGTTGAACACGCGATATATCCGCGACTCTACCTATGGACAGATACATGCTGCCAATAACCATGAAGCAAAGCTGCAGACGTGTATGTAAGACATTGAAGCAATGTATATGTCTTCAGAGTGAATATCCCTGGTCGAGGTAGCTGGTAACGTGGGCTGTACCGCCGCGCAGGCAGACGGTAGAGTGGAAGGTTACTGGACAATCAATCTGTGTACGTTAGCCGAGACGAAGGGCGATATTTCATCTGGCGCTGTCACGTCAAACTACTCGCAGCACGCTTACACTGCCCCGGGCGCCGCCACGTCTTTCAACCTGTGTATATTTACCACTACAGCGCACGTGCGTGAACGTGGCGTTGAGGAAATGTTTCGTCTGTTGCGTGCACCGACTCTTCCGTGAAGCCCTCCAGTCACGTACTGTTTGAAAATAAGAATATACCTACGTGTTAACACGCTCGCGTGTTATACGTGCTAACAGCCTACGGTTCTTTCCCGGAGTATTTCTGTTCAAACGTCGTCTCTCTCTCTCTCTCTCTCTCTCTCTCTCTCTCTCTCTCTCTCTACAGCAATTTTCATGGACATATATTTATTTTTATATTTGTACCAAAAAATTAATTTTCTTATTTTAGACTAAAATTATTACTAAATAAAGCTCTTACAAAATTTTTGCATCCGCCATAGTTGTTGCATAATTACCTACTCGTAAACGTCAAAATTTGCATTTTACGGTTTTATGCACACCACTAAAACCAATTGACATAACAAACTGAAAAAAATTCACAGTGTATAACAATGTTGTAGGCTACAATTTTACATATATAAAAACATAAGCAATATTTTTTTCTTTTAAAAAATTTTTGAAATATTTAAATTTTCATTTCAAAATACAGCACATTTATTTAAATACAAAAATATTTTATGTTTTGTTTTCATGTACATTAAGAGTTGTAGTCTACAACGTTGTCATATCCTGTGAATGTTTTCCAGTTTGGTATGTCCGTTGGTTTTAACGGCGTACTTGAACCCGTAAAATGCAAATTTTAGCGTTCACGAGTCATTACGCAAAACTGATGAGAGAAACGAAAATTTCGAAAGAGCAAGATTTAGTCAAAATATAAGTATAAAATAAGAAAATAAATATCTGGTACAAATATAACAAATGTGACCAAGAAACTGCCTTGCCGATTTTGTTGATTCTTTTTTAATAAATGAAGGGTTGGGAGTATTTACGGCAATATCTCTTAATATACCAGGTGCGTATTATTAGTGAAGCCCAGGAAATGTGGTGGGTACAACGACCAGCCGGCTGGACTACACTATGTCCTCAGATATTTGTTCATTAATATATATATATATATATATATATATATATATATATATATATATATATATATATATATATATATATATATATATATATATATATAGTGATCCAATAGCTAAAGTATATCACGTGTTCAGAACATTGAAAATTTCCGTCTATCAAAACAAATTTGCCAAATTTCTGTGTGTCTGATTATTAGAGTAAACGTGTACTAACATTTATTTAGACTTTATTACATGGTGACAGATGATTATCTTAAATGTTATACTATCTTAATTATTTCATAACTACGGTTTAATATTTCGTATATACAATGTACAAAATTAAGTAATTAGCTAAGTTCTAATTACAAACTCTTCAAATAAATCTGGGCGAGAAACTACGAAAATTAACTCAGCACAGTTGAATGAACAGACTTTTAAAACTGAAACAATTGCGTGAGGAATTTTTTTCTACACTACTCAAACTCATTATTCCTTTCGAACGTTGCGACTATCACGTCTGAGAGAAACTCCTGTGTTCTTCTGTATTTTCATGTTGTTTGTGTTTGTGACGTCACTACTACTAGGTCACCCTGTTATGAGTGGACATGTGTCTGCTCTGTCTTAATTTTGATGTCTTCAGTTTTCTCCGTTTTCTTTGTCATATCTCTATATTATCTGTTTTTTTTTTTTTAATTTTCTTTTTTCGTTTATTTGTATTTCCAGTTCACCTTGGATGTTTTTATTGTTTATTTATGTATTGACTACAGCCGATTCGGCTTGTTCGCTCCTGATTATCCGAGACGAAGTAGCAATGCAATGGCGTATGTCCGCAATATTTCATTAAGATATACAGTCAACTCACGATTATCCGTGCCAATGGAGGGGGCCGATGCCTCGGATAATTCAAAACCGCAGATAATCCACTTTTACCCTTTCTTAGATCTCAGCAGAAAGAAAAAAGGTCAAATTCAATCCAGCAATAAGGCAGCAAATTGACACAGTAGACTCTTGATTATTCGCATTAATTGTTATGGTGTATGTGCTAATAATCTAATATATTTAATAAAAAAAATCACGGATATAATATTTATCCAAGATCAAATAACTCGTTAATCCATTCATGCACAGAACTATTGTTGTTTCGCCTACTGGAAAGTACTTAAATCTTCTTCGAGCATTCCAAGATACGGTTGCGAGAATAACACGTTGGTGAACATTATGCGAGTGAACACAGCGTGTGTTTAAAATTTACCAAAAAAATTGTTTTAATTTTTTTTCTAACTAGCATTTTAAGTTAATTATTTTGCGCGGATAATCCGCAAATCGGATAATCTGCACACGGATAATCGGGAGTCAACTGTATATACTCGATAACATCGCTCCCAGTTTTCTCTCCTGGTAAACATGTCTGACATTGCGACAGACCGGTGTGTTTTCTCGGGGCAATCCCGCTTACCATTCCCCATCAATCCACCATCACTCGACACTCATCTCACTTCTAGATACACAATCTCATATCTTATTATGAAATGTAAATATGCAGGGAGCTGCCAGCCACAATTCAAACCTCAACGTTCAATGAGGCAATGGGCCCGAATTTCTCGGCTTTGCAAAGAATTATTTGTAAACCCAGACGAGCTTCTATAACGTACAATTGCTATATAAGTTTGTTGCAAATTGGTTTTACTATGTGATGTAACTTTTCCAGTCAAATTGTATAAATATTTTGTTTAATTTATAAATTTAAATTTAATTTTGTTATTAACTAATAAACTACCATCACGTTGTTATCTTATCTCGACAAAATCATACTACGTTGTTAAAATAAGTTATTACAAAGTTACTGAACGATTCTGCGACATCCGCTCCTGTTTACGTTATAAAAAAAATTATCGTCAGAAACGTAGAATATCGGGCCCAGTCCTTAATTTTCCGTTGGTTCCAGAAACCAGTGTACTCGACGCATATTAAACTCCCTTTTCTATGTTGGGAACTGACTGCTCAGTTGTTTAGCTTATTTACTAATGCGCACAGGCATTTTATAACCAAATATTTGATTTAACGGCGGCTTGGAGGAAGAGACTGCATCGACATGTATAACACTTCAGCAATTATCGTCAATAACATGATGTTTTGTGAGAGTTATGAACTGTCAATGTAGTGAGAATGACAGCTAGATTGTAGTAACGAGACAGGGTGACAGTCACCGACTTAATTAAGAGTCTGCTGATTGCTGTCAGCCAACCCAACTACGCGCTGTGGCACAATTAACCCCGGTTCTTACATTCGCCAGGCTTCTCCTGCGTAGATATACGTAGATAGCTTGTTTGCGTGTTGACGTCCAGTTGCAGACACAAGGTCAGCAGTCGCAAGCCCCTGTATTATCGATCACAATCGACTGTCATTAGCGACATCCTCAAGACTCCGGGGTACATCACAGTGCATCACTGACACTGCACTTACTGTTATAACTACACGTCATCATCTAACTACAGGCTAGACTGCAAGCTATTGTTCACTACCTCGAAGTCTTCGCGATGTCGTGGCTTGCAGCGGGCAAGCATTTTGGAAAATATTCAGAATGTCCACACCAGAATGATAAATCACATGCCGTATACATAAACGATATCATGTAAGGACCGGTGGCCAATGACATGACAGTCTGAATTGTACAGGTAATTTATGTCTAGCCTGTTTCAGAACAATGCATGTTCTCTGGTCACAACTTGCAGCGACAAAGTTCAGTTGGTGAAATCAATGTTAAAAGTTATTAACTCTCAGTGGACACATTTTAGAGATACTCATAGGTAAAATATCTTACGGAATATAGCAGTCGAAAACATGTTTAAAAAATTAATTATTAACGCATAATTTCATAATTAAAAATAAAGTTTAACATTATATTTAACACAACAGGCATTCAACACATTTTTAAAATGTCAAAGTTTCTCATATGGCAGTGTAGTTTTTGCAAATTAGTTTCTGGGAAAATATTTACTCACAAAGTTGGCTAATGCCATTATCTATGATTGTCATTGAGTATTTTATCCATATTGTCTTCGAAAAAAGCGTAGAAATCAATTGCCGTTTTCAGCGTTTATTTATCTGCCACGCACTCTTAAGAAAAAAGGCAAGAATTCATTCGCATGGAGATATTTCGAGTAACCGTAGAAAACATAAATTAGGACAGCCAGAGCCGGGAATCGAACCCAGATCCCCACGAATACGAGTTCAACGTCTTGTACAATACAAATAAACCCCGAACGAGTTATAACCAAACTTTAAGGCGCGGTATACAGCAATTTTCATCACCGTGTTCAGATTTTTTATTTGAACCAGATATTTCTTACACACAAATTATGATTAAATTTTCTCTTATGAAATTTTAATCTCTCGTAGTCGCGTAACGGCTTGTTAAAGTCAAAATGTGCATGTTTCGGTTTTAAGGACTACATTAAAACCAACTGACATTGCAAACTGAAATATTCACAGTGAATAAAGACATATCAGGCTACAACTTCACGTATGTACGTACATAAAATCAAAGAATGCAACTTTTTTGTATTTAAATAAAAATGATGATATTTAAATTAAAAACTTTAAAAACTCAATAATTTCTTTAAAATTAAAAAAAAAAAATTATTTTGAAGTTTAACATAGCTGAATTTGTACCCTACTACGTCGTTATTCACTGCGAATTTGCTCTGTTTGGTAAGTGAGTTGGTTTTAGTGTAGTCCTTAAAACTGAAACATGCAACGTTTGACTTTAACTAGCCGTTACGCAAAAACTATGCGAGGTAAAAAAAAATTTATAAGAACAAAATTTAGTCACATTTTGTGTCTAAAACAATAAAAAAATATCTGGTACAAATATAAAAATAAAAACATGGTGATGAACATTTCTGTACACCGCACCCTTTATCCATTACTTGCAGACATTACCTCCGGATTACCTTTTCGCTGTTTAAAAATGCTCGACATTATATAGTTATTAAATAGTGACAAGCCGACGTCGAAACTTAACTTTTTTTCTACCTACCAACAGTTTAGACTAACACAAAATTAAGATAACTACCGGAACAAATAAAGTGTGAAAATTACGAAACAATTCCTTATTTATTTAAGTACGTAGTACAATTTTGCCAATACTTACAAGGTGAACAGAATTCAGTTATATATATATATATATATATATATATATATATATATATATATATATGCGTGTGTGTGCGTGTATCGCATATTGCATAGGCAGAGAACGAGAGAGGAAAAGTGGGAAATTTCAAAATATTAGTAGAAAGCAATGTACACTTTATGGATGAGGTGGAGTTTTAAAATTATTGTAAGTTATTCTAGGAGTGACTGTTCATTGAATAAAAAATACACAATAATTATTATGATAGAAGGAAGAAGCAAAAATACAGGCGACATGATGACTTAGAAGGAAGGGTGGTGTGAAAGGGGAAGGCGGGCTCTAGATGGTGATGGTAATAGGCAGAACTGTTTTGTTGGCTATAGAAACGTGTAGAGTAATAAAGGAGTAGGGGGGAGGGGAAGGCGGTGAGTCGTGACTGCTGCGGCCAATCACCTCGCCGCTACTGGCCGCTGGAAGAAGTACAACAGCCAGCCTCACACCAGCACAAGGCATTCCAATACAGCGGATGTCTGTTGCTCGGCTGGGTGAACGTCTTCGAGGTCTAGAAATACGTTAGCAGTAAGGGCGACACAACACACACATCATACCTCACCTTAGCCTCTAGGCGCCTCTAGCGTGCCGTCTTCTCGCCGATAACTCATCCCTAAGAGACATTCAGCAGTGACTCTTATATACACTTGTACACGCCTATAGGTAGGGACAGAAATTTTTGCACCTGCATGTCTGCTTTGTGGTCAGTGATTGGATGCCTTAACATACAACGTCTGGAGGTTAAACCCGCAGATCACAGACCTGTTGTGTCGAAGTTATCCATGTACTGATTGGCACAGTCAAATGAATAATAACTCTGCACTAAAACACTCTTATAATAATTATGAAGTTGAGCTGCAAGTGTACACGTAAGACACTGAAACAAAGTGGGGCAAAAATCTTTTCGCAAAATTTCCTATCTCTACCTATGAGCTAACTTTTGAAAGATTCTGCACCAAGATTTTCAAACTTAAAAATTGCTGTAAATACACTCATTCTCACGATTCCCGGTCTCTAGAAAATATGCTTTAATGATTAGTGGTGAACCGAAATGGGTGTACACATATGTAACGTGCTTTGAGTGCTACTTCTAAGCAGACGTAACTTAACACTGTTGCCTGGTTTGCCGGTTATAGCCTGTTGTTGTGCGGGTAGTATTTCGTGTAGCTGTCCACACTACACAGCGACAACCATTGCGCTCTTCCACTACGTGAACTATCTAGGAGGAAGCCGTCTGCGGAGGGGATGGGGGGCTCTCCTGTACACTTTGCCCCTGCACCAAATATTTTTTTTTGCCAATATTCGCTTTTTTAAGGTTCCTGTTTAAGATATATATATGCCACCACGGACTTTTATGTGTATAAAAAAGGTCATACTTTTTGCCTGCTGAAGCCTTTTGAACCAGAAATGTATAGCCTGTTTTTGAAAGTTTAACAACATGATGAAAAAAAAAAAAAGTAAAAAGCAGTTAATGTATTTTTTATCTGAACAGTTATTCACAGTAACATTTTTCACAAATTGGTTTTTGTATGAAGATTTTCTTCAAAACTAGCATCTGCAAATGCAATTTCATTAGCATGGGTTTCCCTATACCGAATTCCCACAGATGTCAAACCAGGCAACACTCTTAAGCACACTGAGTAGTTTTGGAATAATCTTGTAACTGCAGAAGCTGTGCACACTGCTCGATGTAGTACTCGCCTCACACTCTTCAACCCGCCGGAGGTAACACAAGCAATACGGGCGGCACTGCTACGCGCGGTAAACTAGATTGGCGGGCAACCAGTGTTTTCACTCTAGTATTTTGTTCTCTACGGGACTTAAATCGGTGCCCCTGTAAATTTAGTTGTGGGAAGTATGGCGTACACTGAAACTATTGCTTATGTTTCTGTTTTGCGAATAGTGAGATATTTTTCGAGATACAGCATTCTTAAAATTGAGGACTTTTAAACAACCATTTCCGTTATCACAAAACTAGGTATTTCAATATTGCTTTCGGGGAGGAGAATATTGCTACAGGAATAAAGATTGTAGTGTTTTTGATAACGAACATGGGTGCTTAATAGTCCTCAATTTCCAGGGTAGTCAGAAACACCCTAAAGAACCCTATAGCAATAGGGAACTCATAAAATGAATAAAAACACGCGGAAAGCAAAATCCAATAATTACACGCTACAACGTGGTGGTTTTTCTGAAGATACGTCCATAGCTAAATCCTCAACCGAACAGCCACCCATGTTTCATTTTCTCGGACACTAATCACACCACTTCGACGTCATTTTTAAAGGTAATGTTTGGATTTTTTAATCATAGGTAAATGTATAAAAAAAATTCACGAATTCCGCATTCGGCCATTTGGCCACCGCGGCCCCAACAGCTATTGGAAGACAGGTTTATTACTTACTACCTTTCAAACCAGGCATGTACGTACATAATATTCATTCAGAGCTAGGTACATATTTTTCGTTAATTACGAATTAATTATATTTACTGCTGTCATTTTGATTACCATAATTTGACAATTAAAAGGATGAACAGTAATGAACCTGCCATATTTGATTTTTGTTAGTATCTCAACGTACATATTATTTTCTTTTTCTGCCAAATATAACAAAGTGGACATTAAGAGATTTCTTGTAATGTCTAGGCAACCTTCCCTCCCTCGCTTCATTTGCTTCTGTGCATAAAACTAAACATGGATTGAAGTAAGCAGTTGCTTCTTGTATCACGCTGCAACATCACAGTTCGAAGTAAACAACACGTGCCAGTTACCGTGTTATCTTTGTAACGTGTCAGTGGAAAACAACTTGTAGAGAAGACGTTACTGCTTGTCGGCACGCGTGCTTCAGTTTCCGGGTTGACGCTGTGACGTGCAAGCAACAACACATCGCTATGAAAGTTGTCACTACGAGAGGGAAGTAAACTGCGCTTTGTCTGGTCGTCTGAGTGAATAGTTTCGACTCCGAAACACTATCACGAGACTGCATTTAATATGTCCCTCTTTTTTTAAACAATAATTAAAGTTGTTTGTGTGAACAATTAGTTGAGTAAATTTACATATTATGAAACATTAGAAAATACTTTATCGAGGTTCCAGTTAAAGCTTTTCTAGTAAGCAAGGAAAACATGGTGAATATGAACCTCGTTTTTTACTAATTACCGATAGTTATCTTATTAATGAAATTTTAAAATCAGGTTGGCCTTTTCATTATTTTAATGTTCATCAACTGCATGTCAAACTGTTGCTCGTCTGTGTTAAATATTCTAGCTTATGTCCTGCCAAACTACCCTACATTTTGGCGCAATCTTGAAAAACCTCCACCAACGTTTCTAAACAATTTAGTTCTCCGCATTTGGCACGCCTGGCAGTTGTATATATAACAACGAAACTCGATAGATAAGATCATCGTGGCTTCTACGATGGTTTTGGCGGTGTCAGTCGTTGAGAAGGCGAAGGAGTATATTCTGTAGAGTCCAATTACCAGAGGTCTACACCACACGACAGAAGCAAAACAGAGTACATTTGGAGTGGAGACCTTGGAAATAATGAGCCTGGATCGACGCAATACTTTCTGATTATATACAACAAAAAACAGCGCACATCGCATTAAGGATTGCGCCAGCTGTGATGATGTACTGGAGGCCCGTGAGTATGCATTATGATGGGTGTAAGAACAGTTCGTTTCTACAAGCGGTAGGTGAAGGTTGCCAAGTAGGTGAAGGCTACAAGAAACTAACTACCAGTGGCTGGCACAAATGACTCTTTGGCGAGCGGGTTCAATATCATATCCAAGTGCGACACCACAGCCATCTTTAGTAGAAGGCTGAGGCCATAAATCTGGCAACACTGCCAAGAAAGTTCATATTAAAACTTTTTTTAGCTCTCCAACAACAATGCCTGTTCCTGATTTGTTATTTTGTTTACACGCCGACGAATCAGGGAAAGCCAGTGCCGTTGGAGAGCTTAAAAAAAAAGTGTTTAAATAATCCTCGGCAGTGTTGCCAGATTTATGGTCGTGGCCTTCTAGCAAAGATGACTATGGCGACATACGAATTTTTATTTAGAGAGATCAGAAACAAAATAACTTTCGACAGGGTAGCAGTTATAGGCTGTTGACGATAAAATGAGCACCGCTTATTTTTTTCGCTCAGCTGTTTAGCAGCTACTTTAACCAACTTAGTTTTGATATGAAAACTTCCAAGTATCTAAAAACCAGTGTAAACGTTTCACTGCGGTCAAAAGTTAACATATATTGGCCCAATAAATTATATTTCTTACTGATTATAGGTTTTGTTAAGTGCTCAGTTTATTGTGAACAGCCTATAGTCACACATGTACGCTCGCTGTCATAAAAACAGTTGCACCACATGAACAAACCGAATGTGGTGAAAATCGGCATAAAGTACCAACAAGGGCCACTGCTACAGACTTCTAGCGCCAACTTGTTTCAGTTCCCTGTGTACACATCTGCAGCTGTGCTTCAAGGTCAATGGTTGGATGTTAACTCTCGGCGTCTTGGGGTCCTACCTGCGTATCACAGACCTGTGGTGACATGAAACCTTGTTCTGATTGGCACAATCATATGAGAGGCGCCTCGCACAGACAATACGCTGCCAATAACCACGAAGCACAGCTGCAGATGTGCACGTAAGACGTTGAAACAAGTTGTGCAGAAATCTTGAATTTTTGTATTTTGAGTCATAACTTTTCTTCTGGCGAAATTTTTCGAACTTTAACCTTACTCCGAAATAAAATACATACTGATAGAATTTTAGACACCGTAAATATATATATTTGTTGTTACTGTTGTTACATATCGAATTGCAGTTAGAAAAATTTACCACTTTTTTAGCTGTAATTTGGTCTGACACAACAGTAACGGGAAAATAGAGATTTATGTTGTCTAAAATTCTATCAGTATGTATTCTTCTCTGCAACTGAAAGTCCATTAATTTAACCAGAAGAAACGTTATATCACTCACTCTTAGCCAAAAAAAGCCGAATCTAATACCTGGTAATTTGGAAGGACGTCGCAGCTGTGGTGTAGTTGCTAGACCGGCAACATCGATCTGTGTTCTATTCCCGGCAGGGTCGATCGCAGTTTCTTCGCATGTGGGAAACATGGCGGACGTTGAGTTCGGTTGACTTTCTCCAGGTGCTGCCACTTCCCCCCGCCCCCTGTACTCCGCGCTTCTCCATCACGGACATCGCTTCATGTTATCACTCATGTTCTGCAGACATACTGGGGGTGTGATGTCTGCCTGGAAGGAGCTCTCCCCGTACGACACTCATTTAATTGAATCTGGCATTTGAGGAACACCACATGTCGCTTTCAAGGGAAAACCTGTTAAATATGAATGTAATATTGAAAATATATATTTAGGTAACACTTCTGAATAAGGTACTGAAATTAAAAAAAAAAAAAAAAAAAATGGTAAACGTTTTACTTCTGTGTTGATCGGTTGAGTTCCGCACTTTGAAGAGTAAATATGCATAAACCTGTGTTGTGAAAAATGTGACATATGGTGTTTGTCAAATGACTTATTCAGTAATGGATAATATACATTTGATTAATTAATTAATTAATTAATTAATTAGCTTACTTGCCGGAGGTTCTGCGTGCCCTCGCTCAGTTTCACGGCCTTGGTAGAGGCGCACAAGGGAAGGAAAATGGGAATCGGCCATGGCCTGAGGAATCACCCTAGTATTCGTCTGGAATGATCTTGGAACACCCCGGAAAACCGAAATCAGAATGTCAGGAGCCGGGAATGGATTACAGGTATTCCCTGATACAAGGCTTGCCACTGCTCCACCTCGCATTTATTTGATTCCAAACTGTCTGAAGTTGGCCACGTGACCGGCCCTACGCCTAGCACTGTGTATGGTGACACAGGTAGAAGCTACGAACACGTGAGAGGAGTGAATGTCAGCGAGTAAGTACTAGGTGCCACTGCACAGCTACGCATATAGTCCGTCTCACGTAAGAATTCAATGTTTTGAAAGTTGTGTTCTTGTTACTTTTTAAATCTGTTGCAATGAAATGAGCAGTGTTTTCCTCTGCCACAAGTGATTTTTGCGTAAACACACTCAGCTGGCTCTCAAATTGTGCAGCATGTTGCAATAAAAATTATTTTTCAGTAGAAATTTGTACCCCTGGGTCCTGATAATGTTCAGAACTGTCAAAAAATGGAATTCTTATATGAGACAGACTAAACAACAGGTAAGATTCACAGAGTATGAGAGAATATGAACTATTGACGTGTCAGCCACCAAATGATCTACCAATATCATGGGTGATGTTGGCATTGATGTGCACGCAGAAGAATACTGGGAGTGATTTCAGAAACCTAGATGAACGACTATAAAATACAAATAAATATGTCATAGTCTAATAAGTGTGAACTTATAGGTGTTATCTACCTCGGGAATTTGTCGCAAACAAGTATACGGATATACGAATGTGCTCGTAAGGCATTAAAATAAAGTGGTGCAAAAACATTTTCGAGAAAATCAGAGGTCCCTTCATATAAAGCGCAATATACTACAGTGGTTTAAAGATTATTTTACACTTTCTCTGTTCATGGTATATACTGGATGTTAATGAATAACGTTTAAAACATCCTGTAGCGAGATAGCCCACACTGAGACAAGTAATTTGATATAAGACACTTGGGTTCGCAATATTCGGGAAACGCCTTAAAATTGGTGACCAAACGTTGAAGATATGGTAACCAATTAATAGTGTCCAGTTAGCAGTGTACCACGTGGCTCGCGTGTGCCGCTCCACAATAGTGTCAACTAGCACTTGGCTGACGTGCAGTAAACACTGTGCAGAAGACACGTGGAAGCCAGTAAACTGTGTGTGTAAGCAGCACACGCGGGCCACGTGGTACAATGCTAAGTGAACACTATTAATTTTTTTGATACAACTCGAACACTACACCTGGCAGTCATACATGCAGTGATGTGCGGCATCTGTGATACCATATGTTCAACGTTTGGTCACCAATTTTAAGGCGTTTCCCGACTATTGCAACCCCAAGTGTCTTATATCAAATGTCTTGTCTCAGTGTCGGCTATCTCGCTACAGGACGTTTTAAACGTCATTCATTAACATTCTGTATAACATTAGACATATTCGCATTGTTTAGCAAGATAGTGTTGCATAGTAAAAAAATGCAATAATGCAATAATACAAAAATACTTCTTATGTATACATATTCTCTCATAGTAACGAGCAACCAAGTAGCTGGCCAACAATAGTCACTTCCGTTTAACGTCTAAGCGAGACAAAGACACTTCACCGGATCTTCTAAGATCGTTCACTGACGCAGTTGTCGATAAGATCAAGGAAGTTCGCCTGTGAGGCATGTTGGGTAGAGGAAGAGGGAAGACAGTCCCGGAACTTCTTGCTGTATCACAACATGAAGCATCCTCCTGTACTTCATGTCGCAATCATGAAGAGTGTAGTAATAGCGTAAGTGTCTGAAAGGTGGCCTTCAGTAAACTTTCTTTCACAATGTACAGTAGAAACCTAAAAATAAAATTGCAAAATTGCTGATTGCAATAATCTATCGTGGCACCGTATTCTGCAAAACTATGTAACGGCATGCGCCTTACAGACTCCACGTCTGATGGTTCGAGATGAAAATTTATCGCGGGAAAACTTGACTGTTTGCTGGATTTCAATGTAGGTTCAGCTTACTAGAAGATTACTGGCTTTTACGTGTATGTAGAGCTATTGCCCTATTTGACTGAGCCAATAAGAATCCAGCTATTGTAATATTTGACGCCTATTATTGGTCTGCAGACAGCTACGTTGTGTCAGATGTACATCACCGAATCGTGCATGTCAGAAGAAACTATAGTGTTTTGAAGGATACGTTGGTACAAAAAAAGTTTTCGCGATATACCATCCTCTCTACTGACGTATTGACTAGCAAACATTCAACTTTCCCAGCCATAAACCAGCGCCTGTACCTATAACCAGGGCCCGGTAGTTTTCGCGAAAATATCTTTGCAGCACTTTGTTTCAGTGCCTTACGTGCGCACCTGCATCTCTGCTTTGTGGTCAGTGATTGGACGCAGTTATCCGTGTACTGACTGGCACAGTCAAATTAATAACAACTCTGCACAAAAGCACTCTGTCAATAATCATGAAGTTGAGCTGCAGGTGTGTACGTAAGACACTGAAACAAAGTGGGGTAGACATCTTTTCGCAATAATTAGCGGGCCCTAGCTACACCATACGAGACATAAAAAAAAAATTAAACTTTCTAATAATTTTGAAACAATGAGAATTTATTTTAATACTGCAACTTTTAACATAATCTACACGGGATAAGTCTTGCAGTGGCATTTCACGTGGTCCAACAGCTTTCAA
Source organism: Medauroidea extradentata (assembly GCA_003012365.1). Classification (NCBI taxonomy): domain Eukaryota; kingdom Metazoa; phylum Arthropoda; class Insecta; order Phasmatodea; family Phasmatidae; genus Medauroidea; species Medauroidea extradentata. The sequence continues at coordinate 18,971 of PNEQ01065987.1, read as the reverse complement.
GGGAACTGCAGACCTATATAAATAATTTTAAAATGGGAAAATTCAGGATGCTTATCAGTGGGAGATAAGAGACAATTACAAAAGCAACATTCCTGAACGCTAAATATTGTAAACATTTTTTCACTGATCATTTAAACAATAGCCTGTATGCAGTAGGCTATCACTTACTAACGTTTGTACTTGGAAACAAATCTTGTAAGACACTACTCATTGAAGTTCAGCAGCACGCATGTATTTAGGGGCAAGGATATGGCCCACAGTATAATACTAGAAGAAGTGAGTGAATGTACACGGCCACGTTATACTACAACACATAGTTTATTGTAAAACCAACTAACAAACAAGGCCAGTCAGCTAGAAGGCTTATTACTCGTGCATACACGTGCACAAACACACACTTAGTGTGGGCAGTGCTAAACGCTGGCTGAGCCTTATGTGCACACCTGCAGCACTGCCTCATGGCCAGTGATTGGCTGTGGCGTAGCGAAGAACAGGAAGAGGGGGGGGGGGAGTGAGACACTCCATTGTACTGTGAAAAGTATATCTTCATTGCTAACATACATGTTAACAACCCAACTTTTATTATTATTTTTTTAATTGTTGTAGTACTGGACGATAAATCGAATTAATTTTAAGCTTTCCACTTTAAATTTAAAGTGTTTAAATGATAGCAAGAGACATATCTTCACTTGTACAAGCCAAATAAACTTAGACAAACACCCACCCTCCGCCCGGTGGTTCAATGAACTTGTGTAACCCCTCCCCCCCGCCACCACTTAAGAAATGTCTGACTACGCCACAGCTGATTGGATGTTTTAACTCTTACTATACCTGCCGTACGGTAACTTGATACTTTCTGGAAGTCCTATTTCTAGCTTGGATCTGTTTACACACCACCTATGTATCCTTCCGCCAGACATCAACAATGACATTACCAGGCTGACAGCTGCACTGCAAGCTGCCGCCCTAACTACGTCACATCTAAAATATCGTAATATATGCTTCATGTAAATATACATTTTATTTAATTTCCTGAAAATGCGCTCATTATGAACATATTCCATTAAACTATTTTCAATATTTTATCTGCTCCGCTGTTCATAATATACAGAAGAATTATTCTACGTCAGTGCCAGACCAACCATCCTCCAACTATCGTATAAGGCGTGTTTAACTCACTTTTAAAACAACTATTACGAACAATTTGCGTGCTCGCGGACGCGTGAAAATAAAAAAATAATTTAATTTTTTACCTTACCGCATTGCTTTTTCATTCGCTTACATAAGTTGTATGGAAATAACGGAAGTATTCCTAGTAATTTGTTTCGACAGTTCGTTTCTAAAAGAATACCATATGGTGGGTAAAAATTGGATTTCTACTGGTAAATCACAGACGCATGGTGTTACAATGGCCGTGTTCTTAGAGGCGTAGTCAAATGAGAGACTTGTCTGAACAACGACTCGCTGGCAAGAAACCACGAACCACGTAAGGCCTATGAAACAATATGGCGCAGAAACATGTTTGCGAAAACTACCAGCCTCTATCAATACCACAATAGTGTGCCTGCATTTATTGTAGTTGCGTCCACCGTTCTAACATGTTTGGTTGCGTCTATATTACTATCTCGGCGCTCTCTAGCCAGACAATCGCAGAAGTGATGCGAACTTACACTTTGTTTGGAGTCTAGACTGCGGCCAGAAGAAAACGCGAAATGTTCAGGTCCGTATCTACAACGAGATCACTCACGGCTTTGCTCGCACAAGTAATAAAAAATTAACATTTAATTGGGCGGCGCTGCTCAAAGCTTGTTTATGAAACAATTTTGATGTTCGTGACGTTGTTTCTTTCTAGCGTAAGCTGCGGCGCACATGTTGCAAGCCGCCTTTCGTGATTACTGCGAACGTTTAATTTCCCTCTTATATGGGCGCACACAACACAAATATATCACTTTTAATTTCATGTTGGTGAACAGAGAACGAAACTTTTTTTTTCATTTATAACTTTTTTTCCTTATTTCCATTCTAATTAAACTGATGTACGGAATGTTTGTAATAATATTAGTATCTTCCAAGTTGAAAGAATGTGTTTGTTCCTCACCAACTGTTCGCAATTCATTATTTTACTAGGCTGTTCAGGGTAAATGGAGCACTTCTTACTATTTTGTGAAAGCCATTATACCTCTATCTTTACTACTTTTAATACGAAAACTTCCAAATAACTAAAAACTAGTGCAAACATTTCACAACTCTCAAAACTTTATTTCTATAGACCCTATAAATACATGTTTTTGTTTATTATAAGGGTTGGGAAATGGTCAAAGTTAAAGTTAACCGCCAATAATATGATCTACGTTCTGTTTAATTTATTTAAACGGGAGAAAAACTACTCGAACCCCTCATTTATAACTTAAGAAAAAAAAAATGAAAATTCTACCTGGTCGTAAGACTTCACCTCGCAAATTTCGCGGTAATATTTGGCTACAGACTGTAATTCACTGGCCTATATATCCACTGTAACACACTCTGTGATGTTATTGGCTCCGGACCTTCATACATCACATACAGTATAGTGGACATTCTACAGTTGACCTTATATTGTTGGTTATATGTCTTTATTGCTCGCCACACAAACAGCCGGCCAATACCAGAAGGCAAATGAGTACGCAGTACCTTGCAGTCCAGCCTGTTGTCTGATAATAACGCGACAATTGCATGTTCCTTACGACGATGCAGCTTGTCACACATGATATGTTTCACACGCAGCTAATCAACTTAATCCCAATACATTTATCTATAACAAATAAAGCACACTTCAAACTATGCTTCTATGATTCTCGGCCCCTTGAAAGAGGAGAAAAATTCAGATATCTGTATCGCGAAAAAAAAAAAAAAAAAAAACCTAATTCACAATACAGCAACATAAAAGCATTACTTTACTTTACGCCTTACTTGACACAAATTAAAGTATAATTAAAGACTAATATGGAAACACTGGGCACCAATTACTGCTCCACGCATACAGAAGGTATTATTCTTGACTCGCGTACCAGTGCCGCCCATATTGCTTGCAGTTTTATGGACTCCAGCATCACGATAGGACTTCTCTTTACGTAAGTGATGCTTTAGCTCTAGGAAATCCTTATATAAGCATTCCGTGTGTTCTATTTCTTCCGCAACTGCACTTGAACGTAATTTAACATGGAGTGTATGAAACGTATGTATCCTTGTTAGCAAGTTTTATATTTTCCAATTTTAATCAATTCAATAATTTTTGTAATATTGAATTTTAAAAATGTCGACTGATTCATATCAATTTTGTGTACATTTCCTGATATAAAATTGTAGAAATACAAACGTTGAGTCAAAGCAAGAAATGTTGGTTTGAATTGCCTGATATAATGGTGTCGCTATTTTGAACATCCTGCAGAACACAACGATCGAGAACCGGATCTGCAGCGCGAGGACTATAAGGTCGACTATTGCAGGCTTACCACTTGCCTGGTCGCCTCTAAGGCAAGGCGCTTCTTCCCCTCCAGGCTGACTCCTCACATGCTCAACTGAACTTTATACAAATTAATCAGACCGATACAGCGCACGCAGATACATACCGAGAATCATTAATTACGTTCGAGAAGTCTGCGCACGCAATGACATAATTCAAGTCACAAACATCCAAGTTATTTGTGACGTAATTAAACTTAGATGCTATAAAAAATATTCGATTCGTCACGCGATGAGATAAAACTGTCGAATATATTGTGCCATGGACGTAAGTAAGACTGTTTCTTGTAGAGTAGGGGATGGGCGGAGGGAGTGCAGTTCGCAAGGCTCTTGCTAGGAGAGTACAGAGGAATCTTATGAGAGTGCAGTAGTTGAATCATTTGTCACTTAAGAACGATAAAACTAACGGAATAGTTCTGGGAAGTCTACTTTAGGAAACGTTCTATCAATAATGATAACGTGTTTTGCCGTATTTTATGTGCTACATTTGGTTCTAGGGCTCAACTCTTCTCCAACGTCTTCGACGATTTCGTGCCACACAGAAAGAAACTCTAAAAAAACGTTAATTGAAATCTCCAGCCTTGCGAGGTCTTCAAGGTTTTTTTTTTTTTTTTTTTTTTTTTTTTTTTTTTTTTTTTTTTTTTTTTTTTTTTTTTTTTTTTTTTTTTTTTTTTTTTTTTTTTTTTTTTTTTTTTTTTTTTTAAGTAGTGCAGAAAACCAATAAAAGGACAATCCTCGGTAACAGATTCTGTCAACTCTGTGAGAGAAAATTTTGCATTCTTTTACGTTGAAATTCACCGTCAACTTGGATTTTCTTAACGGTTGTTATAACTTTTTGCGTATATTTCATCGACTGAAGAGATTTTGGTCAGCACATACATTTAAGTCTTTAGCGCTGGTGAGAGGGTGACATGATGTATGAGGCAGCACCGCGAGAAAACCCACCAACCAACTGCATCGTCCGGCACGATTTACACGCTTCACATGCGAAAATCCAAGGACCAACCCCGCCGGAAATCGAACGGATCCTGGTAGAAGGCGAGTGCTCTAGTCCGTGCCAACTGCAGCTTCTTATTATTAATTTGACTGTATGTAATATAGGAAATATTATAAACAACATTAATGAAATTCATCAACTGGTTTACTTGCAGTATTGCAGAAAGGACAGTTTGTTAGAATTATATTCCTGTTATCCCTCAAGCCAAATTCATGATGCAATTTTACGTTACATTTAAATGACCCAACACTCCATGTCATAACATACGCCTTATTATGGTCAAATGTACAAAAACCAAACAAAAGATATCACAAACTTTATGAGAAAACATACTTCTTAGCTGGCGTACGTGCGTCTGGAAGAACTGAGCATGAGATTATAATGTGGCGCCGAGGATTACCGAGAAATAACTGTTGTAGCCGAGTTACCGCTGTCCTATTTTCCTAACTTACGGTAGGTATTCCTTAGCCGAGGCCGGGGGAGGGGGGCAGATGGGATACGTCCCCCTCAAAAATGTGCATTTTTTATTTATATTAGTTGTGTTGTTTCTTGTTATTTGTTACAAATGTAATTTCCTAAGTGAAATCATTATTTTATCGACTATGTATCAATAACAACAATTTTGTTTTATGTTAGAGCACTGTCTACCTGATTCAAATATCTGCGTTTGACACGTGGGAACAGTGGAGCGATAAGATCCAGTGTCCCACGCTCGGCGAAAATCATATCGCCTCTATTCACAGCGCATCAAACTGGCGTGCAAGGTTTTCCTTGTAGCCTTTTATCTATGGAAGTTTAAGCGGCGATCCTAAAATTGTATTTTTGGAAAGTATGAAGTAAGAGCCAACGCAAGCCTCCCGTTTTGAAATTTACAAATTCAGGTGGTATTTTTTTAGCGTTTTCGATATGCCTAAATATCGTGTTTCTAGCAAGCGCGCTGAATTTTCAAACTATAGAAACATAGTTGCAAGAGTGAGTTCCTCTCGTATGTAAATGTAAATGTAAAATGAATAAGTTAAGCGGTTTCGCGTAAAACAGAATAGGCCTACACGTGACACGCTAGAACATCGTCCACAAACTTCTCTTAACATGAAACACTGTCATCTAATAGTGTGCTAAAACTGGATGTTGTATAGTAACGACGCCGTACTATCATTACCTCCTGCTCCAGTGCTGATGTTTCATGAACAAGCTGCAGACTAAGTGGCAGTTGAGAATGGTATTGTGTAGCCTGATAAGATTGTGTTGATAAAACCGTTTCAATTGGGCGAACGTGACATGAGTAAACTACTACCGCATCCACTTGTTGTTCATAGAGTAGCGCGCTCTCTGCGGTGATATACAGCATTCACCCAGTTATTGAACGTCTCTGTACTCCAGTGAGTGGCCTGTCGTATGTGTGACAAGTAGAACTAGTCATTTTTCGCGAAAAGGATTCTGCAACAGTTTGTTTCAATGCCTTACGTGCACATCTGCAGCTCTGCTTCATGGTTATTGGCAGAATGCATTATTGCACAGGCGTGGCTCATTTGACTGTGCCAACAGGGACAAGGTTACAACAAACAGCCAATCACTGTACCTCCCGTCGCCTGCATGCGAACGTTGGAAACGTGATGGTACTAATGAGGAGCGAGAAAAACAAATGACAGTCGAAAATACGTGATGTCACTAGCAGATGATGGAAACAAACATGGCATTAAAAAAAAATTTAAAAATCGAAAAACAACATGGTGGACGTGACGTAATCAAACATACCGGACGTGACATCATAAAACATGGCGGACGCAACGTAATTCAAGATGGCGGCCCTGCCCTCGCTCTCAGCCAGGAGCCAGTGCGTCAGCTTCGGCTATTTTATACTACACAGCCAATCACAGAACGCACTATACCTCGCCCTACGAGCGTAGTCCAACACGCGCTTCTAATGCCTTGTCATGTGCAAGCAAATACATGTATTTACGAAACTATTCCATATGTGCTCATTATGTCAATGTACAAAAACACACAGCAGTCAATGACGTAATGTCATTGTTAAGGGGGTTCCCTGCCTGCGCTTGAAATGCGTTGCAGCGAGTTGCGAGTCTTCATTCTTTGACAAAAATAACCACGTAACGCACATCGTAATGGTTCGTATACGAAAAGAACACACACCTCAATGTATGCCGCTATAAGTTCAAAACATTGGTACGCGTGTTTTAAATACGATTTTGGGGCCTCCCAAAACGGCTCTTCCAGACTGCCGGATCTGGGAATATACAAACCAGAATCGATAAACGTGCAAATACAAGCATGCGATGGACTTTAAACTATACTTCCCATAAATAAAATTATATGGTCACCACTTAAGAGGCCTCCCTAGATAGTCTGCCTTTGTGTGCGCGAGGAAGCAGCGGTAAGGTTGCAGTTGGCCGACGTATGTAATGTATTATCACCTCTCCGTGCTAGCCACTCAGATGGCGTGCAGGGCTTTACTATTATCCTTTTTTCTGTGGGACTTTAAGTGGTGACCACATTATTTTATTTGTGCGCAGTGTAGTTCAAGTCTAACGCTGTTTCTATTTCTGTATTTTTTCGAATCCGTTTGTTATTTTTCCAGATACGGCTGTCTGAAAACGCACCTCTGGCCATTTTGAAGGGCCCGGAAATGATTTTTTTAAAATAAACGTGTTGAATGTTTGAAAATATAGTGACATTGTTTGATATACAAATATAATGCACGTTTTGTAGTTTAGTAAAAAAAAAAAAAAAAGAATAATCGTAACTCGCTGCAACGCCTTTCAGACGCAGTCTCATATTAAAATTGTATCGGCGGGAATCTTGCACGCTAGTTCAATGCTTGGCTCGTTGAGGCGATGTGGCATTTGATGCGCGCTTCAAGGTCGCCCTTATAGCTCCGTCACTTGCGAGCCGCAGGTAGGCGGCACGCCCTGAACTAGAGAGGCGTTTCTAGAATCTGGGCAGGACCTACCTTATCGCACACAAGGATAGCTGTATCGCCTCGAGCCAGATAAGTCTTATCAGTGGTCTGACCTCGCCTAAGAAATGTACAGGTGAGACTGTGCAGAACTGCAGATACACCCAAGATGTGTTATTGCCGATATCACAGTTGTCAGTTGACTACACACGTCCCAGCCTAGCCACAGTGTGCGTTCAAGTTGACATTTACAATTCTCTTGTCTCTTTTAGCAAATTTTTTTTAATACAGTAATAATTTGTAAAGTTTACTGCAAACTTTACAAAATTTTTTTAATACAGTAATAATTTGTAAAGTTTACTGCAAACTTTAAGCTATTGGCCATGACGTGTAGTTTCAATGTGAATTATTTAAATTCATTATGTTCCTTGGTTTTCTCCGCTTACAAGTTCAAAAACAGCAAATTTCGACTTAACGCCACCATCGGAAAATGCGTGAACCAATTTGATATGAAATAATCTTCCAAGTAACGTCAACAAAACTAACAGTTTTCCAAGGAAATACAGAACTGCTATTTTTTCCCACCTGAACGCCCTTAAAATGGGCGGTTCACCAGAAATGTTAATAGATTTAGTAATTGTTATGTTTGTACGAGATATTGTTTGTTTTGTAGACATACTTTGATACAATTTTTTTCGCTGTAGTTAAATTTTTTTTAAATTTCATAGTTTTTGCATAATGGCTAGATATAATTATTTATAGCAGGAAAACTAGACTGTTTGCTGGGTTTAAACGCACGGTCAGCTTACTGGCTTTCGCTTGTACGTAGAGCAGTTACCCTATTTGACTGAGCTAATAAGAATTCCGCTTTGTTATATTGAATGCCTTTTATTGGTCTGTAGACAACTACGTTGTGTGACAAGTACATCACCCAATCACACAGGTAACAAGAAATCACAGTGTTTGCAAGGCCATGTTGGCACAAAATATTTTTGGCGATAACTCTATTCACATCGTATGGGGCGGGTACCCGACGATTAAGGTATATCCTACCCCGGAGTAAGGTTAATTCTACTACAGGTTAGAAAGATAATGTGTTTTCTCATGGGACAGTTTGGCACAGGGAACATTTCTGCCACTAGTTTCGCTGCAATCGCACCGTTGTAAAATTAATTTGATATACGCTTAGAAACGACAGAAGTTATTTAACTTAATTTTAAAGTGAAAATAAACCAATTTCGCGTTTTGGATTATAAACTTTATGTAACGTAACATTCAGGAAAGCTCTGTGATTGGTCTGTTTGCGCTTCTTACCGATACTCGCGATAAATGTTCCCTGTGCCAAACTTATAACATCGATCTTTCTAGTCCGTAGTTTAATTAACCTTACCTGGAGTGCAGAGTATAACTGGGTCCTCGCAGGCATCTACTTGTCCCTGAAGTATTACACGGAATGAAGCCGTACAATGGAACAGGGAGGGCGGGGGAGTACCCTGAGAAAACACACGGACCAGAGACTTTGTCCTGGAGGATTCCCGCCGAGGATCAACCCCTGATCGCCTCGGTGGAGACCACTCGGCTGCCCTGTGATGAAAGCCTTAACTGACAAGAAATATTAAATTATCGTATAGAATAATCACTTTCACACATAACACTTACAGCTGAACAGAGTTTCGAACGGTCTCATTGTTCCTTGGATACTCAATGTTTTCTGAACGCCGAAATACGTAAAACATATTAACAAGTTTGCCGTAAGCCACGGAGTTCGACACACATCCGTCGTAATAGTACTAGTTATTTACTTTAGTGAGGGATTAATTTCTTTTACAGAAATTAAATTCTTCAACAGAAACATTGAAACATTTTTCGCGGTATACCACCTTCTCAAATAATGGCATGTTAATGTCCAAATCCGCATAAAACTGTTATATACTAGGAATGAGAACTGACTTGACGAAATGAAAAAATTCGTACTGAAGGACAATGCCACGGGCTACGTTGAAACATACATAATACCCGCACTGATGTTTTAATATTTTAAAAAATTTATTTCAGAAAACTGGCAATTATTTAATTCAAATTCGTGTATTTTGTATTTCAGAAAACTGGTAATTTTTACGATTTAAATTAATGTTTTTTTTTTTAATTTTCAGAAAACTGGCAATTTCATATATATATATATATATATATATATATATATATATATATATATATATATATATATATATATATATACACACATTTAATTTCAGAAAATAGTCAATGTTATAATTCAAATTCATACTTTTTTTTTAATTTTATAAAACTGACAATTTTATAATTCAAATTCATATTGTTTTTATTGTTGAGTACACTATGCGAAAAATAACATTGAATAAGGTACTTCGTACTATGTCTATACTGTATACATCACAATACGCTAAAATTTCCATTTGCTCAAAAATATATACCCAGAACGCGTTGTGCACATTACGACATACCCACAACGTGTTGCAGATAAAAATTTCTCTGGACTTATTCGGGGTTAGCAAATAATATATATACCTCATTGTTTTATTGCGATGATCTGTGAAGACTGCTAGCCGATGTTGGCCTGTACCAGCTGCAGTAGGAGGCGGTGCTACAAGACAAGGGGCCTATGGGCAGGGAGGGGGGCAGTAATATAGTCCGGGCGAGTAGACGTGTGCTCAAGCTGCAGTGCCGCGGGGCGGAAGTGTACTGTAAGACACATGCTAGTTGTTTAGTCTTGCACGTGTATGCAGCTATAAACTGCGTCTCACGTGTCTATGTCCTCGAGGCAGGAGGGTGGATGGGGTCGTTGCTCCCGGCTGACCCTCACACACACACATATCGTCCCCTTCCCTCTCTCCAGCACACGCCTGACATATGTAACAACCTGCACGTTTGTAAGGACGTGATACATTCGCACAGGTTGGACTATAAGAGATGATGGTTAGAGATTGTGAAATTTCGCAAGTTCAATGACCTACACGGTAGAATGAGTGAGAGTGAGAGATTTTTGGTCAGCACTTAACATCGAGGTCTCTAGCGCTGGTGAGGGCTGACATGAGGTGAGTATGGAGCAGCACCGGAATGAAAGGGCGGGGGAAATGGGAGATCCCCGAGAAAACCCGCCGACCAACTGCATCGTCCGGCACGACTCCCACGTGCGGAAATCCGGGGACCGAACCCGGATCGCCTTGGTGGGAGACGATTGGTCTGACCATTCGGCCACCGCGGCCCCATACACGATAGAATTCATTACCTTGTGTACACTCATACCATGACGACAATGTGTTCATTGGCTACTGTTCCACTGACTAGCAACTTTCACCCAGTGACTGATAACACAGAATTTCAGCCTCGTTTTGTCTCTAGTGTTTATTGGCTCTAATTCTTTGAGGGCGATGTGATCAACTCTCAAACGTCAAAGAAACGTACACGAGTTTGAAATCAAATTTGTTCTAAAATCAATTCGCGGAATTTTCCAGTCCCTATAGCTTTGCTACGTCGTCTGTGATGGATGATTTTACTCTCGCTTGCCTTGGTAAATTACAGACGTACGGAGTCACAATAGTGTTATTCTGATTGGTTCAGTCAAATAAGGAACATGTCTGAACAAAGACACGCTGCCAATAACCATGAAGCGGAGCTGCTGATGTATATATAAGACATTGAAACAAAGTTGGGCTAAATATTATCGCGACAAAATCGTTGCCCTATCTCTAAAGTATACTTTTATCGTTGGTATCTATTGTTTTGTGTAAAAGTGGTGTAAAGTAAACATTGTAACGTATTCAAGTATGAATATATCCCATCTACTCCCTCCTCCAATGACTCCAATGATCATGATACGCGCGGGTGGCGCTCCCTGGCCACACAGACAACTGTAATCATCACACCAAAGCGAGCTGGAGGAAGGAAGACCTGCAAGTCACGATCTTATAAAACCTCAATAAAAAACGTAGTTCTGGTTGGCTGGAGCAAGGCGAACAACGCCCTTAGTCGTGGCCAGTTATATTAGGTCCTCGACTGTGACCTTGGACCGTCCACTGCCAAGCAGTTTACATGCGCTGACTCTTTTAACAAGATATACGTGAATTTTGCGCATTTATTAAAGTTCAGGTCGAACAACAACTATCACTACTGTGATTGCAAGAGACATGCAAAATTCGCGTTATTTCTTGCCACCAGGCTAGACTCCAAATGTTTATATACTCGTCCAACTTCCCCCATTGGTAAAAAAATGCCGTGGTCTACCGGGTAAAATGCATCTGCCCAACAATTAATAGTTACAGGTTTGAGTGAGCAACCTGCTATAAAGCGGTCACACACGTAGCTGACATCACATAGAGACTATGGCCAGTGTCATCTCATACTGTATTCCTATATATACAGTACTGCTAATTCTAGTCTGTTAACAAATAATAACGCGAATTTTGCAGGTCCCTAGTGACTGCACATCTTATAGGGACTGGAACATTTCGCGAATTCAATGACCTGCAGACTAAAATCCATTGTACTATGCATACTCAAGCCCCGTATATTCGTTCATTGTCTGCTGTTTCACTGAGAATCTGCTAATGGACAAATGGTAGGGGCTTGAGTATGCATAGGATATTTGATTCTAACATGCAGGTAATTGAATTCGCGACATTTTCCTGTCCCTAACTATTGCAAATTCATTTGACAAAATGTTAGATTTCAAACTACTTCGCGATAGGGTGACTGTTGCTGAAACTCCTCGTTGAGAACTGTGAACATATGGGAGACCTACATGTCGACACTCAGTGACCCTCGCGCTACAATTAACTACTATCTGAGGACACAGCGTACACAGCACTGTGCAGTCATAGCCGTCTTTAGTAGGCAGCGGCCTTAGATCTGGCAACCCTGCCAGGAAGGGTCATTTTAACACTTCTGTTGTCTCACCAACGGCTGAGGCTTCCCCTGATTCGCCGATATGTAGGGTACAATAACGAATCAGGTAAAGCCATTGCCTATGGAGAGCTAACAGAAGTGTTAAAATAACCCTTCCTGGCAGGGTTGCCAGATATAAGGCCGGGGCCTTCTACTAAACACGGCTATGGTGCAGTCCAGCCTGCTGGTTGTTGAACCCGTGACATTCCCGGGGCTCTGAAATAAGTAATAATTACAGACGGGAAGTTTTCGCGAAAATATTTTTGCACAACTTTTTATTATTTCAGTACCTTTTACATATTAACCTGCATTTCTGCTTCGTGGTCAGTTACGTAACACTCGGCGTTTTGTCGTCCTACCCACTAATCCCAGCCTTAGGTGTAGCAGTAATCTGGCTCTGATCGGCGCAGTCAAAGCACAGATACAGACCATATAATAATACAATACAGACGTGAAATGACATGCGGCTTTGATACGAGCGTACTTTGCCTCTTATTGGCTGCTCGAGCCTGTTGCGCCAAAGTTCTGTAGTGGTAACAATAGGGTCTGTAAAATAAATATGCTCTTTGCTGCTTTTACAAAAAAGTTTTGTTATCTACAGAACATATCGTTGTAGATACATTCCAGATAGTAGCAGCAACCAAACTGGATTGGTGTCCCTATTTTAACAAAATTATAGCAACTACAACAGTACTTTTCTTTCAGCGTTGATACCAGCCCCGTGTATTTTGGCTCCTGCATATTACATGTACCTATTGGACTGGCTGCCGCCTAGCAGGGCAGCCACCTTACACTGATTGGCGGTAGGTGCTTCCGCCATTTTGCTGGCGTGTGTGACTGAGCTCGCCGTCCTACCGGCTATTTCACTTCTGTATTACTAAATATTCTGTGGCATAGACGTCTCTGAGCAAATTCGCGCTGTCCAGGAAGTGGGGCAACAGATGTGCACGTAACGTTTTGGAACAAAATTATGCAGGAATCTTTTCCCTGCCCTTAATAATAATTCGTAGTGGAACCACATGCTACCTACCAGTACAGGTCATAGACAGTGGCGGATATAAGGGCGTGTGGAGGGGGCAACCACCCCTCTTTAATATATGTTAAGTGTTTTTTTTTTTTTTTCGTTGTTAAAATATATACAGGAAAATATTACATTTATACAACTAAATATATGCAAATAATTAAACCATGTATATTAACACTCACATGCCTTCATATGTACACTCATGTCGTCAGCTTAGTGAAACAACTAGATAACTTAATTTTTCCAACTTTAAGTTATCTGCATATGTCTACCCTAACCTTATGATTGTTCCTATCGGCATGTATATAATTATGAATGTACTAATTAGGAGTATCGTAGCAATACAAATATTTATTTCAACAAATAACTGTGTGTGTGACAAAATCAATTGACATCGTTACAGGTAGATATCTCCATCTACCTAGTTTTCTAGTTGTAGCATTAAACCCACTAGGCCTATAATGTACACATTTCATGTGAACACAGTTTTAAGCCTCTATTAGTTTTTTGGTGCAAACTTTTTGTCTTGTAATTATGAACTAAAATAATGATTTACTGTCATCAACCGTAAACAGTGACGGTATAGTATTGTAATTTCTGAAAATAAATACTGAGAAATTCAACATTGTTGAAACATCCTTTTTTTTTCCTTCTCTCAAGCTCCGTTTTATGTAAGCGAGAATCGTTCTTTCTAGAGAAGCGTAGAGAGTTGTGTTTGCTACAAAATATATTTCCTCTCTTTTTTTTTCTTTTCGATGTCGCTTTCAACCGTTTCACGGCAGGAGGGCGAGTGGGTCAGGCCGAAGAGATACTAGCCAGGGTGCGCTAACCTTATCATAAGTAACGGCACATTGCCAGAAAAAAGGAGAGGGTGTACGAACTACGACGACACCTTGTCTTCACACACTCTCAGTCACTAGGCAGTTTCAGTTCTAAGCTATGAAGTGTTTATACGCTATGTTTTAAGGTTGAACACTAACCGGGAAGCATATCAGTACGTGTGGCGAGAGAGAAAATAACTTGTTTACATGTTGTTAGTAAAGTATAGTAACTTGAAGAAACACGAGATAGCTGTGCTGACACCGTGACACAGGTTAGTTTTTATTATGTTCTTTACATCGTGAAAGCAGTTTAATGTCGTCCAATTGTAAACAATTCTGAAATTTAGTTTGTAGCAAATACCGCTAATTTCTGTTGGACAGATAGAAAACAGTGTTAAAATGACCCTTCTTGGCAGTGTTGCCAGATTTATGGCCGCGGCCTTCTGCAAAGATGGCTATGGTAAGGAACGTGTTGCAGCGAGTTGTCAATGTTTCCTTTATTTTCTTTGCTAAGCTATTTAACTTGTATTACACGTGTAATATTTCGCGTGCTGGAGTCTCTAAAGAGGAGTGATAAGTAAATACGTGCAAATATCGTGTTTTTATTTGTCGACAGGCTAGAATTCACTGACCTATACGCACTCAGCACACTCCGTGGCAATAATTCGTATCTTTGTATGCCCGCATTACAAGGCACACGTAGAGACTGGAACAATTAGCGGGTTCATTGACCTGTTAGGCTAGCCTCCAAGAATATATATCTTCTCAAGCATACAGCAGTTGCCCACTGGCACAGTGGTATGGGGCACGTTAAAGTATACTTTTGTTATTGGCGCAGAGACTTCCACACGTTGTCAAATAAGTAGAGGTGACGGTACATCACGAAAATTTTTTTAATGTCAACATTCCCTTGAAAACACTGCAGTTTCTTATGACATGTATGATTGGGTGATATACGTCTGACACTACATTGTCTGCAGACCAATAACAGGCATCAACTACTGCAATGGTGGGATTCTTATTGGCTCAGTCAAATAGGGCAACAGCTCCACGTACAAGATAAAGTTAGTGAACGTTTGGTAAACAGAACGTACGTTGAAACCCAGAAAACTATCAAGTTTTCTCGCGATGAACCATCATCTCTACAAATAAGTCAAGAGCCAACTGCGAAAGTCACATGTTCAGTTGGGTGAGTGAGTGAGAGATTTTGATCAGCGCTTAACAGCGAGGTCTTTAGCACTGGCGAGGGGTGACATGAGGTGAGTATGGAGCAGCGCCGGAATGAAGGGGCGGGGAAAACGGGAGATCCCCGAGAAAACCCGCCGACCGGTGGCATCCTCCGGCACGATTCCCACATGCGAAAATCCGAGGACTGACCCCGCCGGGAATCGAACCCGGGTCGCTTTGGTGGGAGGGGAGAGGTCTGACCCCTCGGCTACCGCGGATCCTAAAGTTCTGTTGGATGTTGATGCGTGACTTCCTGGGAGGTAGGCACCCTGTAACACTTCCGTGCACGATAGATAGGCTGCGTTAGTGTGCGTGAGGCAGGAGCGGTAAGGTTGTCTCTAAACAGCGTGTGTAATGTATTATCGCCTCTCCGTGCATGCAGCGCTTTGCTATTATCCTGATGCCATACCTGCCAAACTTCACATCTACCCAGATTTGGCCCAGATACACCGTTTCGTAAGGAATTGTTCGAAACCGTATAACATCTTGTCTTGAAAAAATTAGGTATCGAGACAAAACCATATTAAACAAAACTGCCAGACAGATTTGTGACACCTGCTCTCGTTTAAGATTTAAAAAATAAAAAGCAGAAACACGGTAGCGTGGTCTTTAACGGGCTTGTTTTTCCTGCACACATGTTATGCCTTAGGGGCGCGGTAAACCACAATTTTCATCACCATTTTTTTTTATTTTTTATTTGTACCAGATATTTTTTCCTTATTTTAGACACAAAATGTGACTAAATTCGGCTCTTGTGAAATTTTTTTATCTCTCATAGTTATCGCGTAATGGCTTGTTCAGGTCATATTTTTGCATGTTCCCGTTTTAACGACTACACCAAAACCACCTGATATACCAAACTCAAAAAAATCTCAGTGGATAAAGACATTGCAGGCTACGATGACATGCTCATGAAATTTAAGAACAAAAATTATTTGAATTTTAAAAAATTGCTGAAACTGAAAATAAAAATTTAAAAAGTTCAATAATTTTTTTAAAAATACAACTAAAGTTTATTCTTTAATTTTATGAGCATGTCATTGTAGCCTGCAATGTCTTTATCCACTGTGATTTTTTTGAGTTTGGTATATCAGTTGGTTTTAGTGTAGTCGTTAAAACGGAAACATGCAAAATATGACTTTAACAAGCCATTACGCGAAAACTATGAGAGAAAAAAAAAAAAATCATAAGAGCCAAATTTAGTCACATTTTGTGTCTAAAACAAGAAAAAATATCTTGTACACAAACAAAATAAAATAATGATGATGAAAATTGCGGTAGACCACGCCCTTAAAACACAAGCGTACCCATTTTTACCCATTCCATTTAAAATATTCAAACTAACTTAACGGCATGTGCTCCGACCGATTATAATCAGTACAGTTTAATAATGACTTGAGTATAGTCCGTCTCACGTAAGAATTCCATTTTTTTACAGTAATGAAGACTGATGTGTATACCAATGACTACAGGGAAATACTTCCTTCATTTTGATAAATTACACAGTTTGAGAGCCAGCTGAGTGTGTCTATGCAAAAAATCACACGTTGCAGAGGAAAACACTGTTTATTGCATTGAAACAAATGTAAAAATAAATGCCTACACAACTGTCAAAAAGTGGAATTCTTAGCTATATGAGACAAACTATATACTTTACTTAGGAGCAGGAAATGTGTGCATCAACTAGAGTTTCTAAACCTTGTGTTCATCAGCAGTTGTGCTTCATGGTCAGTGAAAGGATGTTTTTAACTCGCAACGTGTTGGAGTTCCACCTGCAAACAACAGACGCGTGGTGTCACTGTAACCTTGTTCTGACTGACACGGTCAAATGAGAAACGTTTCTGCTGCTGCAAAGTACCCTCCCTGCCACTAACCTTGAGCCAGGCCTATATCTCATATGCGGGAAAGAAACAGACACTTTCGTCTCACGACGAGTAGACCTAACTGGTAGGAGCACGATTTTTTTTTTGTGAAAAGAATTTTGCCCCAGTTTGTTTCAGTGGCACGTGCACACCTGTAGTTTTGCTTCACGGTCAGTGATTGGATGTTTTAAAACTCACGCGTCTTGGGGTTATATCAGCAAATCACAGTCACGTGGTGTTGCAAAAACCTCATTGTCATTGGCACAGTCAAATGAGAGACGTTGTATTACAAAAACACGCTGCCAATAACCTCGAAGCAGAACTGCAGACAATGTGGGGCAGAAATCATCTCGCGACAAAACCGTGGCTGTATTAATTAGATTTAGTACATCAACTTTACGGTACATTGACGCGGTAAATTTACGCGTAAAATTATTCAAAATTTAAACAAGGCACAAAAAATGCCTATACTATTTTTGTTTTAATTTTAATACTAACAAACTCAAAGTACGAAAACAATATCAAAAATACATAAAAAAAAAAAAATTGAATTTAAAGGACATACGTAGCCGATAAAAAGATCAGGATACTTGATTTCAGTAAGATAATACTAAACTAATTTAATTTTCCTTATAAGCGGTTAATTTTAGTTTCCCCTCATCAAAAAATGTAGCCCTCCTGCTGCCGCAAAATTTAAATCCTATACAGTATAGGCAATAAATGTCAAGTGTCATCAAAGTAAAACAATACAGTGCTATCACTTAAATCCTACCTTGCGTCGAGTCCGGTATTTAAAGGTGTAAAGTTGCGTCGTCACGTAATAAATCCCGATGACAGCGAAAGCACTAAGAATCCCGACACGAAAGAACCGCCGTTTTCTCCACATATCAAACGCCGTCTGCCGTTTGCTGGCGCTTTTCCCATCTGTTGGTCTGCAGCTGTGACGTCAAAAAGGAGGCGGAGCCGAGATCCTCGGGCGCATTTGAAGCAACTTATCATGTTTTTTCTTACTTACTTTCAATTAGCAGCAACTTCAAAATACCATCGGAACTAGCGTTGTTTTTACTATGCGCATTCAATGTAATTATCCGTCACCAATATTGAATAATATACAATTTATTAAAAACATTAGTCTTAAAAGTCAATTTCACAGTAGCTATATATCTCTGGACTGGAATGTGACCCGAGTGGTACAGGCATACCAACATATTTTCTCAAATGGTATTTACGTGTTAGAGATTTTTGTAAAATTAGACAAAAAACTTTGCAAGTACAGTTCTTTTAACAGCCTACTGATGTCCTGTAAACTTTTGTGGTAATCAAAACTTATTTACTCTCGTAAAGTAAGTACTACAAGTTTTGTTTTACTAGACCTCAAAATATGAAGCTGGGGTACAATAGCTACACTAGGTTTGTTCGCGTGGTCTGCCAGTTTTACCAGCCGAGGGCATGTGCCATTTTTCGCTGGCAGCGAAATGGCAGGACGGGCAGTTGCAAGTTGCTATCACCACCCGAACGATATCTGGCAGTAAACAAGCATGTTGTTTTGAAAAACACCCGCGAAAGTTTGTTTTGAAAGTTTAGCATTGAGAACTCAGCTTAGCTTCCCGACGTATTTTCGTAATTACGTTAATAAATACAATAACTTTCGTTTAGGCCTAAATAATGTAAAACAAGAGATCGCAGGACTTCCCACGCAAACTAA
>PNEQ01065983.1:0-17531 GCA_003012365.1 Medauroidea extradentata | reverse complement strand
CTCCTTGGAGGTAGCGGCCCACTCATACCTCCTGGTTCTCACTCCTCCTTGGAGGTAGCAGCCCACTCATACCTCCTAGTACTCACTCCTCCTTGGAGGTAGCAGCTCACTCATACCTCCTGGTACGCTCGCTCTTTCTCGATTCATTCTCAACGGCTCATTGTTCTCAAGTTTATAGCAATGTTTATCCCCTTGTTTAACCTTTAAATGGAAATATCACTGAATTAATCTTCATTTACCCTTTTCCAAGTTTTGTCCGAGCTACGCTGCGAGAAAAACTATTATGGCCCTAAAAAACAATTTCAAGGTCACCAGTATTTTGCAAGAGCCTTACAGCTGCTTCAACAGTACTTTTAGTACATACAGAAAATGGTTATGTTTGCTGATGATGTTAATACGTTCGCTTCTAATTCATATAAGTTCGTGGTCTTTTATTGTAACCCTGTCGACTAGGTTGCCATTGGCTGAATGCCGACCGATGATGAATGTTGAACAGTTTCGTGGGTGTGACCCATGTGTTGTGGATTAATAGCAAGATGGTAAGTGTAAGTAAAGAGTCGAGTCAATATAGAACTTTAATACTGACATCCTTGCAGTGATATATAACGACGACTCACTTGTATCTGTTATATCTGTTTCCCGAGAAAATATGTGTAGTTCTTAGTGTTAAACAGTTTCTAGCTGCAGTAGGCGCAGTTTGGTAAAAATACGAAACTGTGTGTTTCATCACATTAAGTTACTTTCGCATTTTCTGTAGTGCTAATGTAAAAAAGGTAAATTTGCACATACAATTTTTTGTAGTTTTACATTATTGTATGTGTAATAATGGAAAACAGCTACAGTATAAGTAATTTTACACGAATGTTATTAGCAATCCAAAAACGAGCACACGTATATGATCAAAACTGACAACTGAAGTTTGGGTACGTATGTGTAGGTATATATATATATATATATATATATATATATATATATATATATATATATATATATATATATATATATATATATATATATATATATATATATATAGACACATTATTTTCCTAAAGGTTTACATTAAATTACAATTGTAAAAATTATTGTAAATAAGTCATATTGTGTTTTAGTAATGTGTTGTAGTATTAATACATTATAATCAGTGTGAAAATGCATTATTAATTACAGTGCAGTTTTACAATAAATAAATACGTGTAATTTTACACACCTGAAAATACTGTTGTGCATATCTTAAGTTTAATGCTTGATGTTTGCTCCACACAGTTAAAAAAAAAACAAATCTAATGTGAAATGGTATGTAAAACTTCTAACATATTAAGCGCAAGCTCCAGATATATATATATATATATATATATATATATATATATATATATAATAAAGGCCTAATGTGTCTACGAATTGTACACAGTGTGCCAAGGTATTATTAGTTTTTGTCAACTATATTCAATTGAATTTTTCGTTTATTCCTGAATGAATTTAATGCTAAGAAGCTTGTGGCTTAGTAAGTCAGTTGTGGTCCACTGTTTTAAGTTTCTTGATAATATCTCAACGGTCATGGGTTGTAATCAAAGCGATAAAAATTTGTTTTACTGATTTGTAACCCATTGTTACTAAATAGTATAAGGTCATTTAGGCATTAATAGATTACAAGTAAGAACTGTTAAAATCACTACAGAGTAGAATACGCTTAAGCTAACTGAAAAATGTTCTGTACCAAAAACTCAAACAATATTTTTGATAACGATACCTTCAATCACATTAAATATGTTCATTCAAATCAATTTTCAATTAAGTTCCAGCACATTTCGAATTCTTAACTACGCGCCATTATATACAAAACAATTTGTGTTTACTTTCATATCATAATTCTTATTTGTTTTAAAAATAGCTGGCATTTTAACTGTAGAAGATCAAAATATTCGTAATATTCATTAGAATTATGACTGAAATAATCAGTCCACTTTGTAAGGTACCTTTTACATATTTTCAAACATCAGCATTTTAACTGTAGAATGTTTTGTCTGAAAAGTGATTTGAATGTTCTCAAAAAATAATACTGTATGTTAAAGAGCTTGTAAAATATTTCAAATTTTTCACGTATATAATAAAGTTACCATTGTTACAAATATTTTGTAAAATTTTATTCTACTAATGCAAGTAGACAGTTACGCTCAAAGCGTTCATTATTCCTGTGGAATAAGAAATAAAAATTGTCATGGTAAATACGGGTTACCAGAACTGAGCAATTACTTAATTATACATAATAATAATATTGGGGAGGTTATGTGGTTCGATTATGGCTAGAACTTATTTACGTTTTAAACCAACGCCAGATGTTTTTAACACCGATCACATGAATACATATTTTAAATGATGTGAAAACTTAATATCATATTTGCCCATACCTGCCAACATAATGTACGAATAGTTCCACTTGGTTAGCGAACTACTTTATCCTTGTTTCACAAGTCCGTCTACAAAGTTGCAAATACTTTCATTTTGCTTTCAGTTCAACCTGACGTTCGTAATAGCCACGTCTCTTTTTACAATCAGCAAATAAAATAAAACAGTAAAAACTCGAGGAAAAATTGTTTGACTTTGTGGTTGTATCAGGAGAAATAATTACATAATGTTAAACTTACATTACAAGAAAAATGCCGTTCTAGAAGTGTTTATTATGCATTTTTATGTATTATTTCCACGTTTTTGTCTTCCAACAACTGTCGTAATTGGTAGGGAGTTATGTAATCAGACCACGTCAGTAACGATTACCTGTATAAATCATGTTAACTGCTAGCCATAAACAAGTATGAAGCTTGAAAAGTTGCACATTCACATTAATCGAGCTTTATTGTTCGATGTATAAGAGAAAAATAAATGAAGTCGTGAAGAGAGGTAAATATTTGCTAAGAAAAGAGATATGTTTATTTTACTGGTGCAATAAGAGACTTGAGATAATGACGAGGTTGTGTGAATGATCACACGGTATATATTATAAGAGCTGTAAATTTTGTAGGGAAAATAAACGTATTTACTGTACACACTTCGTTGTTATAAAATAATGAAGGCTCAGTTGTATGCTACATGCATACCGTGAAGTGGGTATACTTTGCACCAGCATGGGTAACTTTGCACCACCAAAAATATTTGTTTATAGTTCGTTTGCTGAAATAAAGACACATCACGACTGGGTATTTAAAAATTACAATTTAATACCATCGAATACAATCACTTGCCTTTCACCTATCAGCATAGAAAATATATTTTTTGGGTGGGCAAAGTTACACATGCTGGTGCGAAGTATACCCAGTTTACGGTGTAGTATATTTGGGGTTAATTTTTAACGGCAGGGGTGACTTTGTGGGACTGAAAATGTTCTATTTTTAGGTTATATTTGAATAACATAAACCATTTACTTAAATTATCCATTAAAAATTTTAAATGTTTCACTAAACTGTCAAAAAATAAACATTTATAGTGGCACAGAGTCACCGCCATTTGTCACAAAGTAACCACAGTTTTCGGTTCTAAAAAATTTAACTATTCGTCATTCTTCTCTTTAATTTTTATGAGCACATTGAGGGCCGATATTATAAACCTCTTTCGAATGGCAAGCAACTGCAATCCCCATAGAGAAAGCATTGGTGAGCAGTTGGTTGTCATTCGAAAAAGGTCTATAGATACGGCCCTGAATCTTCTTCTGTCGAGCATTGTGAATATCAAGGCGATGAACAGCCCGAACATTCTAGTGCCAACCGTCATTGGCAACACTGAGTTAAAATAATGATGGGTTTATTTAATAATGTTGTTCTTGGCATACCAGCCGTGTCTCACATAGTTTATACTGAATTTCAAACTCTGACTAAGGTTAGTTCTACTACAGGTTAGAAAGAAAATGTGCCTTATGCGAGAGTTTGGCACAGGGAACATTTCTGCAGCTAGTTACTCTGCTATCGCTAAGGAACCAGAAAATTACGAAACTGTAGTAAAATTAAATTTTAATGGGCTTAGAAATGACAGAGGTCATTTAACTTAATTTTAAATTGAAAAAAAAAAACGATTTCGCGTTTCAAATTGTCAACTTAATGCGACTTAAAATTCAGGGAAGCTCTGTGATTGGTCTGTTTAGGCGCATTACCGATGCCAGCGCTCAAGCGGCAGAAATTTTCCCTGTGACAAACTTTTAACTCTGATCTTTCTAACCTGTAGTAGCCATTGATAGATTATATATCGCATTTGTTACCATGAAGTAACTTCTGTAATGTCCGTTCATGATAAAGAAGTAAGCTCTGCATAAATTTTTCTTTCAACAGTTTCGCAGCCTTCTTTACTATTTTTTATATTAAAACTTTCAGGTAACAAAACACTAAGGTAAACGTTTCAACACACTCAAAAGTTAACATCTATTAGCCCAATAAAACTAAATTTTAATTAATTTTATTATAAGTTCTGTTGAGGGCTCAGTTTATAGTGAACTGCCTATATCAACTTACCGTTTTATCGCGCTGATTTCGAGGTTAACTCTGACCAGTAACTGAAGTATTACGACTACAGGAACAAAACTGTGAAAGCTTTTGAGCGCTGCTGTTTGCTTTAATTTAGAGCATGTATATTTATTTGTAATTTTAGTGGTTTTATAAACCGTTCTAAACATAAATATAGGTACATTTACACAATAGAAGGATATTGTTACAAAAGTTTTCTCACCAATCTTTATTTGATATAGACATAAAATACAAACATTTTGTTCAAAAACACAATCGCCATATTAATTGACATAATATTTATTGAAAATAATCCCTCTGGGCACTCGACAGTGTTAAAGCAGACAATTTGAGCTTTTGAATGAACTGTTACATAACAATTAAGAAGTACAACAAAGAACGTCAATTCATACACGCACAATAAAACAGCAAAAAACACAGAATACATTCGCTAAAAGTTTCTCTTCCTAAGAAGTACAATACTGGTTTGCTAAACAAACTCAATATAACATGCAAAACAGTACATAGTTCCAGAAACTATTTGAATACTTTTCAAGCATTGACAGAGTTATTACGATTTTATTCGACAGCGAGAAATTGCATTTATTAATACAACCAGTAATCACATTTTTACAACACTATGCTTCAAAATGAAAAATACAATTGAATATTGTGTGTACTGTAGTAAAATGAGTTTCGCCCGGGAGAAATTCTATTTATACAAAGTTCGTATACTTTCAACGTTACACACATTTCTATTACAGAGAGGATATTGCATGCATTTAACAATCACAAACATATAACACGCACATACATACACACATCAATAAAGATGGTTTTTCACGCTACACAAAATACAAAATTACTTTCGTAGGCAAACACGGGAGATTTGTTTGCTCTCCGCCCAACGCCTGTGACAAAAAGCCCTAAAGTCAGCCAGCATTTACACACGAAAAGAGCACTGCAGCGAATTCGGCAAACACTGGTATTTGTGTTATTAACACACCAAAGGTTTCGAAACAACTCATTCTAGTAATGACGTTCAAAATATTTACATACTGGAAAACGTATGAAAACAATTCAGTTTTAAACACCCCAATTAATAGAGTGGGTTCATTCTTCAATTTATTTATGGGTAAATTCATGTGAATATGGGCACAGCAAAATGTGTCAAAAGTAATAATATGACCAGAAAATGTACGATTTTTAAAATTATTGGAGATATTTCACTTAAATATTTTATAACGTCCCACAGTTACATATCGTCCGTTTGTGACAAATGAGAAGGAATAGATAAGTAACTCACTAAAATAAAATAAAACTTACTATTTTTACGTGTGTAACCAAAAAGCAAATCGATGTGACTAATAGAAATACGTAGCCTACTTGAAAGATTTATTATATACTCTGTGAATTTAACTGTACTGGAATAATAGTCAACAGATAACACATTTCTTTATTTTATGAGGATTTAAAGCTAAGAATATGTATGCGAATATTTAACAGGCCTGTTAGCAAGGACGAAAGAGAGTATATTGTGCTCAACTTAAAAGATGCAAGGAACCCTATCTTTGGCGAGCTTAAACCATCCAGGATAATACTTATGTAAATTAATTTTATGCAGACAAAAACAAATTGATCCTTTAGTTTACAAAATTTACATACACTTTGCTGATTACTGTGCCCTGGTTATTTTTAAGTCTATTCATTACGTTTGCGTGTTGGTACTGCTCTCGCGTTATGCTATGTATTTAAGTGTAGTAATGCCGCATACTCAAAGTGTCATTTCTTGAACAGCACATTCTTTGCGAAACATTGCCAAAATCAGAAAATAAAATTACATGTATTTGAGTAACGAAACTACTGACCGTACGCGTATTAATTCTCCCTATGTTGTATTATTTAACGCAAATCTCAGTGTTTCGACATTGTTAAACAACTTGCCAGCTTGCAAATCAAATGTTGTGACCTATGTCGGCTTGCAGGTTTCGTGAAGTCTTTGAAAGGACATTTGAGCTGGAAATAACTGTACAACACCCGGATCAGTTTTCCGCCAACCAAGTAACTTGACAGTGTAAACATCAGAAAAGCACAATGCAGCTTCTTATTTATACATAAATATAATACGCTACACACTTTCTTTCCGCTATCACAGCCTTATGCTTTGAGTTCATCTTTTTAGAAAATATCTCTGTCGTGATTAAAATTAAAACATTTTCTTTGGCCACAGTTAACTAGAAAATATCATCATTAACTTAATCGGAATTTATAAACACATATTACAAAACTTAACAAGAGAACAATTTATACATACAGTTGCAAAGTATTTTTCTTATAAAATGCTTTCAATAGTCCAGAATATTATAGATGTAGTAAATTAAAGCAAAGAGTTTGCTTGCAACGTGAAATTATAATAACTTTTTCAAAAATTGTTGTTAATGTCGTTTCTTATTCCATAGCACACTACAGTATTAAAAATAGCATATATTCAAGAATACTCAACAGTAGCATTCCAACAAAATCTGTTTAGTAGTAAGTCTAAAGAAGACAAAATTCCAAAAATGTTCGGTTAGTTTTCACTTTCATTTGGAAATCGCGTAGCTGTGTATGTTAACTACATCAAATAATCACTAATAAGATGAACCAAAAAATAAAACAAACTTAATTTCTGTTAAACAAGCGTGTTAGTGTAAAAATTATGTTAAACGTATTTGCAAGGTTGTGTTTTTAAGAGCTTTACAAATAATGATTCAAGTTCATGAACTATAAAATTATAACACGTTGTTTCTTGGAATTATATTTTGTGAAATTTCCTTCTGAAATTATTTTCCAATGTAAAGTGTTTCTTAAAATTCCTATTAAAATTATTACAAAAAAACCTGTCGTATAAATTTTAAATAAAACTTTTAAGGGAGGAACAAATTGCCTCTTTTGGCTGTTTAAAGTATGTTAATCGGAAACAAGTTTTTTTTCCCTTCGGTGACATGTATGAGTCATTGAAAGTAATTCCGACCGGTAAATCAAAGTTTTAGTATTGAGTTGTCCGAAAAATAGTTTGTTAACAGCAGAAAACCGAAACATTTAAACAGAGTTGTTGCTACTGTCAGTTTCTCAAACATCTCATACGCTAAGCCTATAGTTCAGCTTTTAAACGCTAATACAAAGCACCTGCGTTATGAGCTATTTTTAAAGGAGGGACTGAGATTTTGGACGTACTTTGAACGGACGTCTGATTAGTAAAAATAGTTTCATTCTAGTCTACAAGAAGATTATAGAAAATTCCCTACACGATGGTTAATGAGTTGAGAATTACACACTGACTTTTTATTCATTGCTAGTATATTAAAGATATATTAACAAACTAGTATTTACAAACAAAATTCATACACATTTTGAAGAAGCAATAACTTAAACAGTGTTAGTTTGTACACTACAGGGAAGAAATTTACACTACTGCTTGACACTAGTCACTATTCAGCAGTGTTACCAAGAGTAGAGAAGCTGTTCGGCACCTTCCTACATAAAATATAATCTTACTATATTTTTCATTAGTTTACGTACGGAAGATTGAATACGTTACAAACGAGCTAATTCAAAATGTAAACGGTTAATGTCAGATTTCAGACAGACGACACTGACCAACGATTAGACAATATCCCAAACACTAATTAAATAATTCATAGTTCCTATTTTTCTCACTCAAGGTATTCACATTTATGTACGTGGGCCATGAGTTACCAGTATTCCCCTATTAAACTTATAAAGAGTTTGATAACTTGAAGATACTTACTGAAAAAATTATTACTGTATAATTTCTCTTCCTATATAAATTTCGCCTAAAATAAAGAGTACATACCAAAATTACCACCGATTTCATTATTTAAAAATTTTACTTAGTAACAAAATGTCAAATTTTGTTTTTCATCAGCATGTTCCTATTGTCTAAGAAAATTGTAATCTACAGCTTAACATGTTTTCAAGTCAAATTTCAAAGAATTTATGAGAAGGAAAGATTGAAAATATTCGAACGTTGCACATGTCAGTATTATGAACTAACTTTCTGTAACCGTCGTACCCATTTAGGCACCTGCATAATCATTGCAAGATAATTCTTGAAAGTTAACATATAATCCTCTTACAATGATTCTGCATGACAAATTAATAAAATATTTCATTATTATCTATGCAAGCAGTTTACCAAGAATATATTCTATACTTTGTCGAAGAGAAAAGTTTGATAATACAATCAGAAATAATGATACTGCCCAAAAACTGAAAATATAATAAAATTGTCTAACAATCTCTCTTAAAGGATGGCGGTGTACGAACACAGAAGTGAAACCAGGTCGACATTTTCACATAATAAAACCGACATATATTCAATTGAATCTCAAAATGTGGTCAAGCAGGTGTACACGAAAGAACAATTTTGTAGTGATTGTTTGCACCACGATACCTAAGAAAAACTATAACCTTGTAAAATACTTATTTTAAGAAAACAAACTACAGTGATTAATTATGTTTGGACCGCCTAGCGATTAAAAGTAATACTCATGTTGTCTCTCAAGTTACGAGGATTTTGCCGCATCGGGATTTTACGTGAGTGGGAATGAGTGAGTTATAGCAACAACTTGTGTTCATGTTGGCCCATAATGTTAATTCCTGCCGTTTATTTTTTTGCACTCCCGTTTAAAAAACAGGGTAAATATATACCGATACCGTTTATATTTTGTACGAAAGCTCATTGTGGTAGTTTCCATCATATCTTTCATACAGCTTCTAAACAGAAAACCACGTTCTCAAACGTCAACTTATTTACTACCTCACTTAGGATTGACAGTACGCCAATGCCAACTGAAATTGTCAGTATAGATACATTGTTAGTTACTGAATGAATTGTCGGTGCTTATAGATTCTCTTTTAAGTAGTGCACAGAAGAGTTGGGCCACGATACATTTTTGCCTTCTTCAGAAATTTCTAGAATTTTTTGCCTATGTTCTTATTGTGCTGATATCCGGTGTAGAGTTATCAAATGCATTGAAAATATAGCTAATTCATAAACTTCAGTGATATGAGAATCACAATACTTTTAAAGGGTTTCCCTTGGAATGTGACAGTGTATATTGTACACTACGAATTTTATCAGATTACAAATACCACTAATGAAGATAACATAAGTTTAAAATGGTTTTTAAATTTAAAGCACCGATTACCAAAATCTTAAACAGAGAAATTTACTGTATAGTAAAAGTTATGTTAGTTTCTGGTTATAGTAAAATAAATAAATTTAACAAGAAACAGCAAACGCTCTTTAAAATACTTGCTCATACTTACTATAATCTGGAATGTGTACCCTATATTCCGTATTAGCTTGAAATAAATAAAAAATGTTAAATGTAGTACGTATCTTGAATTACTTCAAATACATTTCAATAACACACATTTAATTATTAATATTTTCAGTTAATATATCTATTTTTAACTTACACGCATGCGATAATTCCTCGATTTAACTACAAACAATAAAAATAATAACACTAACAACAATACCTCTATGACAATCTCAATCTTACATAAGAACTTCACGAGAAATAGCTACATAATTATAATACAAAATCGTCTACAGAATACATGAAAATGCATTAGATATACAGTTAAATGCTGCTACGAATGTGATTACATATTACTACATTCCCATACTTGCATTGAAGCAAAGTAGTTACTGGTGGTACAGTCTCTAACCGAACAGCATAATATATGAAAATAATATAGGCTATATAATGCAAATACTTGAAAATACATCGGCTAAATTACACGGCTATGGATTTTAATAAAATCCTTGTGCCAGGAAGGACAATTCTAACTGATTTTGTCGCGTGTTTACTATCAAAATTTTTGAAACAACTATGAAGTAACATATTACATAATTTTGTACCGGCGGAACTAATTAATAGAAGTACATTTTTCTGTGTAATTTAAGGAGGTTGAAGTTTTGCTGTTGGTTTAAGGCGGTCAGTACACCATATGTTTTTCCTAAAGAAGAGATTTTCCCTTACAAAACTATGCTGGTTGTTTTGATCTAAGATTTGTCACTACTAAGACAAGAGGTATTTATAGAGACTAGAAAAAATTATACAATACTTAGGTAACTTACTTCAGGCTCTCTGTTTGCATACCTTACAAATAAGGCAAACATTTGCTTTAACTACAATCAGTACACATGACAAATAGAAGTAAAAGCCTATGGAAGATAATAACTCGAAAGTCATACAGTTTTTTTTCAATTACTTTGTTTTACTATCTTCCGCATAATTAACTTTCAAGAAGCAATAGGAAACTATGAATGAAATTTGAAAGGATTTATGTTAAGAGACAGAAATTTGCTATGGAAGTTCTGGTTTAAGGTGATTTTCAGTAAGACTAAACCAAGCAGTTGGAGACAGTAGCAAACTTCCATACAAAACATTTTGTAACCAAATATGATAGATGAGTACACTCTAGTTGCAAAGTACTCATTTTCTCTCCGACATCACAGCGTGAGTTACGTCAAGTATAAACGGGACAAACAGTGTCTCGCTTCTCACACAAGCTCGCACGAAAGAAAGTGCAGGATGTTAAGGCTGTTCAAGTGTGTCTAATATAATTTCATATTTTTACGCAATCACATTAGTTTTGCAGACGATACTCGTGAGTACAGTTTCCTCTTATGAAACTATCTTAGCTCGCATAGTTTTCTTGTAAATGCATGTTAAAGTCAAAATTTGCGTGTTAAGTTTCCACGCAACTAGTGAAAACCAGTTCACTTACTTAAAAGAAATAATTCACAGTAAAATTGACTTGTCATTGACTACTTAAACTAACAAATTATTAAAACTCACAGTAAGAAACTTTCGTATTTTAGAAAATTTTTGAATGTGCAACTTCTTAATGTTTCAAAATATAGTGTTGTGGGTTTCTAATATTTTCTGTTACATAACCTATGGCATGTTATTTCACTTTGAATTATTTCATTTGAGTAAGTCAATTGGTTTTAATTATTTACATGGTAGCATGACATGCAAATTTTAACTCGGACCCATCATTGTGAGAAAACTATGCGAGCTAAAAATGTTTGGTAAGATGAAATTGTACTCACAATTACCATCTACAAAACTAACACTTTTACAATAAAATACGAAGTTATGGTTTTATTCCACTTGAAGAGTCTTAAGGAGGAATGTCGGCGTCGTGAAGTCAGGGGAACGCTGCACGTCAGCGCGCTCCTAGCGGCGGTCGCTGGAACCAAGGAGGCGGCCAAGCCCCGCCCCTCGAGCGGCGAAGGCTCCGCCTCCCTCGCGCTCACTGCTTGTCGTAGTCCCTGCGGCGGATGACGGCGAAGTGCGTCATCTGGAAGGAATTGTTCTTCTTGCTGCCGCGCTCAAGCGTCCCCGTCATGCTGTAGCCCATGTTGAAGTCCGAGGTAGTCACGTTCGAGGTCAAATACAGCTGTAACAAACAGCACAGCTGAGAGAACTTTCTCTGCCTAGTGTTAACTGGTGCAGTGCTAATAAAACAGGCAAGTTGGATGCAGTCTTTAGGGAGAGTTTATACAATTTCGTTGTATTTTAAATATTTTAATCCATAACATTTATTCTAATTGTATTATCAAAATTTTCTCTTCAACAAAGCATAAGATATATTCTTGGTAAACTGATTGACATAAATAATAATGGAAATTTTCATTAATTTGTCATGCAGAATCATTGCAAGAGAATTCTTGAAAGTTAACTTATAATTCTCTTGCAATGATTCTGCACGACAAATTAATGAAATATTCTAACATTATTTATGTCAAGCAGTTTACCAAGAATATAGCCTACATATTGTCAAAGAGAAAATTGTCATAATACAATTTGAATAAATGTTCTAGCTTAAAGAGTAAACATAAAATAACATTGTCTAACACTCCCCCTTAAGAATAAAATTCAAAGACCATAGGTACATCTGGTTTATGTAAATAATAAACACA
Organism: Medauroidea extradentata; assembly: GCA_003012365.1. Lineage (NCBI taxonomy): Eukaryota > Metazoa > Arthropoda > Insecta > Phasmatodea > Phasmatidae > Medauroidea > Medauroidea extradentata. The sequence goes on along the minus strand of PNEQ01065983.1, from coordinate 5,039 downwards.
TAGGCTGTAAATTAATAGAAGTGATCAGTGTATAGCTATTGGATTAAAGGTGTGAGCCACCGTCATTTTGGAAGAATTTAAACATTCATATGCATTTTGTAACTTACTTATTTTTGAAATTTTGGTCTTGATAATAAAACATTGATATAACCACTCTGTGATTATTCTGATAGGACTGAATGAGGTTGAATGTCAAATTTGTTCATGTGTGGTACTCAAAAATCAAGTTAAGGAAAGGATTCCATTAAAGCTAAACTGAATGTTAAGTCGCCTTTCAATTTCCTAGAGCATAAAAAATTGGAAACAAAAGTTCCTCAACAAAAAGTAAATAAACCCAAGTAAGCGGTGGATGTTCCGCTGTAAGTAACAAAACCAAAGATTGAACTGTACATCTGACTTGTGGAACCAAAGATAACAGAGACTCCAAAATAAAAAGAATATATCAGTGTACAGGTACGACAGTGACTACATTACTAATCTTCAAATCATATGCAGTTTAAATATTTCATGCGAGTAATTACACTGACAGATGTGAATCACAGACCTAAATAACTTTGTCAAATCGTGTTATGAAACGGAAGTATACCAAATTATTTGTGTAATGACTAGAGATGGTGGAAAAACACTAGAACCTTTTCTGCCATCTTGTTCTCCAATTTCAACAAATCAGAATAATGATATGTGACTTGTATGATTGGCTGACGGTTATGTGGTGTTATTGATCTGTTTACAGATGAATCACAGACATTCATTCCTAACGCACCAGAATCAGCTTTGGTCCAGTCTAACAGAATCTCACCAGTGATGAAAGCAAAGCATCAGAAAAAAATATTATATTGAATATTAGCAAACATAATCTTTTTGTGCGATAAATCATCGTCTTTAATAAGGACCTAACGAGATAAATCAATGGTTTAGCACCAGTTAATCTTGGTATTGGACAGCAAACATTTAAAACTATACGACTGCCATTGTAATGGTTAATACGAAGAAACTGACAAATTAATTTAAGTTTACTTTTTGGGTAGACAAATCTAAAACCATGATAGGTACTAAAGAGAAAACTAATACCAATAGTCGTAAGATACAATGACAGATTGTACAACTTATGTCCGAGCACAGATAGTGTGGAGTAATTCTGGATTATTAGATAAGCTTCTTTAGCATGCAGAAAATCTGACACTGAAAGCAGTGATTGAATTCGGAAGGTTGAAGCCTGTTTTAAAGACCAATAAGTGTTCAGATTCCAGATGCTGAGGATGTTATATAAATCAGTCTTTGAAGCCATACTTTATCATGGTGTTGTGATCTGGAAACAGTGAAAATTTTAGTATGGCACAAAAAATGATGCTCATCATTTCTCAAAGACTTACTACTACTAACAGTTACAAAGGGTTATCAAACATCACCAAGAGAGGCACTTCCTTTTCGATTTGGTGTGCTTTCGGTAAATCTTCGTACAGAAACGAGAGATAGACAGACACTGGTTGCTGCTTGCCAAAAGAGCCAAAACTACAGGCAATAAAAAAGATGACAAGAGGAATCAGAGACCTCTGATAATGTGAACAACATTCGAAGCCATCTCAAATGTGGAAGAGTGGATGAAAGAGAAATAGATCACAAAGAACAACTTCAGTGCCCAGCTATGTACATGTCATGGTAACCTCAAGGCCGAGTTGTACAATTTTTGTTTGATACAATCTCCATTGCAGAATATGTGTTCAAGAAGACACAATGGACCAAATTTTGAATCAATCTCTAAACATGCAAGACCTACGACAGTAAATGCACGAGATAGTTTCCAGAAAATGGCTGCATCTATGACCACGGTATGTTATGAGTGAGCAAGCTATCCGCAAATTATGGAATGGATTAACCACCAAAATAAGCAAAAGCTTAAAGAAGCATTATGGTGCTTGGAGGATGTACCATGATAAGATGATTGGGTAAAGGCAGAATGACGAGAGGTTAGAAATCCCTTGGAAGGAAGGTAAGTGACTCAGAAATAAAACAGAACAATGAAGTGTAATGGAAGACAAAAGGGATAAGATGAAGATAAAGTTATGAGCACTACCTTCTTAACATAGGACAGAGTGGTTCATGTGGAATGATAGTATGTTGGCCTTCGGAATGTAAAACCTCTTGAAAAAGACAAAAAACCATCCACAACTACATATTTTTTCTCTCGGCACATTTCTACCGTTTCCTACCAGTAGCTCACAAAACAGGCTAACAAATAAAATTCGCAGCACGCCTCCACCTTAACTGTTGTTGAAGGGCTGGAGTTGCTACCTGTTTATCGCCACAGACCACAAAGCCACACAGAATCGATGGAACAGATATTCAATATATATATATATATACAGGGTGGTCCTGAACTACAGATACAAACGCAGGGATGTGATTCCTTATGGAAAATAAAGTAGGACATATGTAGGACACTTTGTACCTAAGTGTAATATTGTGGGAGTAATGAGCCGCAGAATATCGAATTTGAAAACCGTATTTATTTTAAATATCGGAAACAGAATTATGAAAAACGACAATACTCTGAACATTAATTTGTATTATAATAGTCTTCCAACCCACTTCAAATGCTTGTTGATACCATCAGCCATTACTAAAAGAACAGGGGTGGCCACCCTCTAAGTGGACTAAACGTTTGTGCCATTGGGATAGTGGAACATTTGACGATGTTTTATTGAGTAATACGAGCTTTGTAATAAAAATGGTCCTCTTATTGCAACTGTCTAGGGCTCATAGTTTTCGTGAAAAATGCACGCGAAGATTTGGCTGAAGCGATAGAGTACCAGGAGAGAATAGGCAATACTGCGTACAATGTGTTTGGAAGTGCTCAATTGCTCTATCCAAAATGGGTTAGAAAACATTACATACGAAATATATCGTACAGTAACTTGTAAGGGAGATATCCACCCTTACAAAGCGACGTTTTACCGAATAAAAATTAAATCTAACGGACAATATGAAAGGTATTGTGAATGATTGATGATTACATTGATCGTAAGTTTTTGCACAGCCACTATTGTGGTGTACAACTTCGAGAAAAACAAGGGGGTGGTACGGTCCTACCAATGTGTGTGTAACATGTAGGTATTTTTTTTAAATTTGTAATACAAATGCATAATACAAGTCACCTTCACGCAACACGTTTATGTGAACTATTGAGAAGGAACACATGGGAGGGTGCACTTTATTGCCTGCCAGGTATGCAACCCGCGTTGCAAAGGTGGTCATACGACCATAATTTATTTGCTGTATGTGAATGCGGGTTACACGATAGGACAAAATCATGTTTCTACAGATCTTCTGATAGTTTTATTCCAAATGGGAAAAAAACATTGATTAACTCTTATTGGTTGTACATTGGGATTAATTTTATTGGTTTTGTTTTTATTTTATTTTAGATCGCAACTGCACGAGAACGTGCCTTGCGAAAATGCCACAATTTCTTACAGTAACTGTTCAAAGTGGCGACCACCTACTTCGCTACACAATTGCCAGCGACGAACAATTGATTGCGTCACGCGAAGCAACATGTGTGGGGTGTTGCGAATAGTAATACATGCATCAGTAATCCGGGCACGAAGTTCAGCTACTGTGTTGATCGGGGTCTCGTATACTAATGTCTTCAGGTGACCCCACAGAAAGAAATCAGGTGGCGTCAGGTCTGGGGAACGTGGTGGCCACTTCACAGGTCCACCTCTGCCTATCCATCTTTACCGTAAAATATAGTTGGAGAAAAAAATTTGACAGTTTGACAGGGCCTTAACACATAGCGAGATTTCGCAAGTGATCTAGATACTAGTGCTTCCCAATCCCGCGGTGTAAGCGGAGCAAGGTTGCGCAAGGATCTAGGGCCGTTGACTACGCCCCAGCGCGGTGGGTGGTGCCATCTCGCGGCTGCCCCGCCAACCTCGCCGGACGTGCTCCGCCCCTGCGAGCGGCCGCGCGGTTTAGCCAGTTCAATTAGAAAGGCATTACCGTTCCGGCGCTTTGGTCAGGGCAAAAACACGTCCCTAGAGGCTTGTGGCCAGGCTCGGGACCCGACCAATCACGGCGTTCAACACGGCGTAAGCCGCTGCGCGGCAATCCCGGATTACCGCGGGGGTAGAGGGGCTGGGAATAATCGATTGTTCAGCCGTAGACTCTGCTTACATAGGCTCGGCTTGTCTCCTCTCGGAAAACATGCAATTTGTTTCCTGGCACCAACAACGCTGATCAACGTTCACTTCATTACCAACAAATTATCTGCATGTATGAACGGTACAATAACGACAGCAGTATTAACTATAAATATTTTAGATTTTTTGCTTTTAATTTTTAAAACTTTAAAAATTGTCAACTACATAGACGGAAATTAAACATACTTAAACCACAAATTCACTTAAGTAAGTTCTTTTCTATCGAAAGAAAACTAACACAAAAAATAGTTTCATTGCTTGTTTAGAATTTATCATAACCTCACAAGAAACCAAATTGCACACGTGAAAAATTTATTTTAATTTATATACATACACACGTATATGTATATAACATATATATTATATCTATATGCACAGGATGTTACTGAATGATGTTTAAAACATCCTGTAGCGAGATAGCCGACACTGAGACAAGAAATTTGATATAAGACACAGGGGGTCGCAATAGTTGGGAAACGCCTTAAAATTTTGGCTAAACGTTGAACATAAGGTATCGCAGATGTAACACATCGCTGCATCTGCGACTGCCACGCGTATTGTTCGTGTTGCATCGAACCAATTAAGGCCTCGCTCTTTGTTTTGCAGCGGTTTCGAAAATATTATTTTTACGCAAATTAATACATATTGTTACAAGTTTGAGAGCACAAACTTTATATGTGGGCAATTCCCATGAGTTCTTTGGGATAGAGGTCTTATAATTACAAATAAAAGAGTTAAATTAAGTACTGGATTTAATAGCTCACAAAGCTACGAAATACACAAAACAGTAATCAACTAGAACTCTCACAACACAATTAGTTATGCACACAATTACTC